>CM043700.1:132929372-133051872 GCA_023935145.1 Bretschneidera sinensis | reverse complement strand
TGGAGTTTGTGGCAGATGGATGTGAAGAATGCTTTTCTTCATGGAGAGCTAGAGCGAGAGATTTATATGATCCAACCAATGGGTTTTCAGAGCCAAGATCATCCTGAATATGTGTGTAAGCTACGGAAAGCACTCTACGGATTGAAACAAGCACCCAGGGCATGGTATGGTAAGATTGCTGAATTTCTGACACAGAGTGGTTATTTAGTAACACCTGCAGACTCAAGCTTGTTTGTCAAAGCCAATAAAGGAAAGCTAGCGATCGTGCTAGTGTACGTGGATGATTTAATCATAACCAGTGATGATGAGGCAGAAATTCTTCAGACGAAAGAGAATTTATCAGTCCGCTTCCAGATGAAGGAACTTGGACAGCTCAATCACTTCCTTGGTCTAGAGATTGATCGCACACAAGAAGGAATATTTCTTTGTCAGCAAAAATATTCCAAAGATTTATTGAAAAGGTTTGGAATGCTCGAATGCAAGCCGATTTCAACACCGATGGAACCAAATGCCAAAATGTATGCACATGAAGGAAAAGATTTGGAAGATGCAACGATGTATCGACAATTGGTAGGTAATCTGATCTACTTAACCTTGACTCGACCTGATGTTTCTTAGGCAGTTGGTGTGATGAGTCGGTACATGCAAAATCCAAAGAAGCCTCATTTGGAAGCAGTTCGACGAATACTGAGATATGTGAAGAGTACAATTGACTATGGTCTTTTGTACAAGAAAGGTGAAGACTGCAAGTTAGTTGGTTACTGTGATGCTGACTATGCGGGAGATCATGACACCAGGAGATCAACAACTGGATATATGTTTAAGCTCGGTTCCGGAACGATTTCTTGGTGTAGCCAGAGACAGCCGACGGTATCATTGTCAACCACAGAAGCTGAGTATCGGGCAGCAACAATGGCAGCTCAAGAAAGTACATGGCTGATACAACTGATGAATGATCTACATCAATCAGTAGATTACGCAGTTCCGTTGTACTGTGACAACCAGTCAGCAATTCGTTTGGCGGAGAATCCAATCTTTCATGCTAGAACTAATCATGTTGAAGTGCACTATCATTTTATCAGAGAAAAGGTTCTGCAAGAAAAGATTGAGATGAGGCAAATCAAGACAGATGATCAAGCTGCGGACTTGTTCACAAAAGGTTTGAGCACTAGCAAGTTCGAAATGTTTCGCTGTCAGCTCAGCACAGTGCAAAGAATGAGAACTGACATTGAGGGGGAGTGTTGAGAATCAATGTCCAGTTAGGCCTAGCTGCTGGCTTAGAATGGGAACAAAGCAGGCCCAGCTTCAAAACCAACTCCATTTCCTCCAAGTTGAGAATCAATGTTAGCCCACCATAAGTAATCCCCAACCCAATCTAAAGTCCAATAGTATTGTTCAAACCCATAGCCAGTTTGATGATGTAATTGCTTACAATTACAAAGTGGGGCAAAGTTAGGTATGTTGCTATTGGTGAGGTTGTGTGGAAGACAACATAATGAGGTGTTTAATGGATGATGTGGAAGACAATATAATTTGGTGCTTAATGGGTGATGTGGAAGACAACATAATTAGGTGCTTAATGGATTTGTGTGGTAGTAAATAAATTTAGTTTAATTATATGTGTGGTGTAGTTTTCATTTGGTTTGCTATAAATACTCAAGTCCTCAAGCCTTGTAATTCATCAAGAAGAAAAACAAAGCTAAGTGCTAAATAAGAAAAGCTTTGCTAATTAGTGTTTTGTGAGTTCTCTTTAGAGTGTTTTATTTTCTTCTTCCTAAAAATAGTTAGAGTTTTGTACTCTACTTATTCAACACAACATATATTAAACTCCTACAGGGGTGCTTAAATGATAGGCTCAATTAATATTTAATTTAATTTTTAATGATTATTTGGTTAAATTAGTATAGATTTTGGTTTAATGATTTTTCCCGAACACAAACTTGAATGAGCATTGCCCACAATGCACATCACCCACTCAGGGACTCTCCAAATCAAACCTCATCTTTGCAACTCTCTCGTTCTAATCCAAAAGCTCAAACCCCACTAGAAAATGGTAGTATCCCGAGACTAACGTCTCTCACCTCCATCTTCTCTCCTTCCACACTCCTTTAGTGAGGCATGAATAAGATAAGAGAGGAGAGCCCTGCACTCAACGGTGTGGGTTTTGAGGCCTAATCTTTGGAAGTGGGTTCACACGTAGTGGGTGGTATCTAAGGAGGGCTTTGTTTCGACTAGGTGAAGATGCAGGGTGAGGGCGCGAAGGTAGGAGGATAAGGTGGTGTTGGAGGCTGAGGAGAGGAAGAGGCGGCTAAAGCGGAGGGTACTTTGGGGATTTCGAGGTAGGGGTGCAGGGTGTGGATCGTATAGGGTATAAAAGCCCAGAATGCAGAGATGATGAGGAAGAGGAATGTGCAGAGTGGTGGTGGTGTTGGTTTTGAAGTGAGGACTGTGGTGGGGGCGACTGTGGTGGTGGCGACTTTGGTGGTGAGTGGTTGTGACATTTTTAGAGAGAGTTTTTCTTTTAAAAAAAAACTAGAGATAGAGAGAGAAAATGAAGAAGAATCAGTGCAGATGCTTATGGTGTGGCGAACCGAAGAAGAGTTCCGTGAGAGTTAAAGGTGAAACGAAAAAATCTATTATTAATTATGGAAAAATTAATTGAATAAAATTTATATTAAAATTTTAAAAGTTCAATACCAAAATTATTATTTAATTTTTTGTAATTATTAATAAATTTGTTCAATTATGTGATAATTATCACAAAACCGGATCTGTTAGATCACTGCTCCATAACAATCATGTCTCACCGCCTCCAATGAAGTTAACAAAAACATTAAAAATACGATATTACCCTTCAATCATTTACACGTGAGCACCATGATCATTGCATCAGTAATAAACCTAAGCTACATAACACTTTTAATATTGAGCTCTTCTCTTATTTTTCCTCTCTCCATTGAAATACCAAGTAAAAATGGAAGGGAAGTAATTTTTAATGCTGCCGCTTGTTCAACCACTATTATGGGAAGAGAATATTTCAAATTCAACTCTTCAACACGTTGGAATTTTTCTGTGGACTATCACTAATTATAGTGGTTTTGGTTTTATAAAACTAGGTTATCAAATTTGATCCAATGAAAAAAGTACGAGAGCCCATATGTTATTAATTGATGATCATGTGGCTTGGACTTGTACATATCTTAATATTATTAAAGTGGGTTAGTAGCTAGTGTAGGCATTAGTTCAATACTGACCCGTAGATGGAATAATCCATTTGGACTCTAAGTAACTAGAGTTACTGATGTATATACCCGTAGATGGAATAATCCATTCGGTTTTCTATCCATATGAGAAAATTGTTTGTAGGAGTATTGTTGTGGGAGTATAAAGAAGAAGACTGTGAGGTAATTTAAATTTTTGTAATAACTATGACTCAATCAGATATGTGATTTACTTATGTAATTATATGTGTTCTAAGTTTCATATATAATATCATTATTTATGTTTATTTTGCCTACACAACACGCCTATGAAGTCATTCTTGTATAATGGTAAGTATTTAAATCCCTAATTAATTTGGCACTTAAAGGTTGGAACCCTAACTATTTGAACTGTTATTTTTTAACCCAGCAGTAAACATATTCATTAGATTTTATTATTTACATGACGGGAGATGGGATGTGAAACCCATCTAGACCACCAAGGGCCAAACATCATTTTCGTTAGTAGCAGCAGAAGATGCCAAAAAATCTGTTGCTTTGTTGGTTTCTCTGTAGACAAAAGAGATCCACAACTCCTGAAAGTTTTGTGCCAGATCAAGGCAGTCTTGGAAAAGCTGGTTCTACTGAAATTGGTAAGCATGCTTGCTGAGAAAAGCAACACTAACCAAGGAATCAAATTCAATGAGAAGATGAGATATATTTAAGGCTGAAGCAAGTAAAAGGCCTTCTCCAATAGCAGAAAGTTCAGCAACACCATTAGTTGTAAATCCCAAAAACTTGGAGAAACTTTTAACACAAATTCCTGCAGAGTTCCTGATGATTCCTCCACATACCTGCATTACCAGGACTCCCAAGAGATACTTCAACACTTTTTATTGTGATAAGGTGATCGAGCAGTGGCAAAGCTATCATCGAGTTGGTCTAGGCCATGGCCCGGAAAAAAAGTTAATAGGAAGCACAATTCATATTCAAAATCTTGATCCCATTTGTGATTTGCTCTGTAGTATTTTCAAAGAAGTGGTGAAAAAATATGAACATATTATTATATTAGCTTGGAAGTTGAATATTATTATTTTAATCTACAATTGTGAAAAATATGAACATATTATGCACGTGCACAATACTATGAATAATAAATACTTATATTTTTATTTTGTTATTTGAATCTCTTCTAGATGATGAAGGTTCCATATTTTGGTCCTACCAAAAAGAAATTCTTGATTTTGCCCTGTGATCAAGAATGGTAGATATAAATTAATCCACTTACAAAAGACTACTTTTCTCTTGTGATATGATTTAAATTGGAAGCAAGTTAGACACTTTGATAGTGATAAATTCCAAGTTTGCATGAACATATGGACGCAACCCGGCGGAGAGAATTACAAGTTTAGAATTAAAACAAACTCATGCATTACACGGACTTAAAAACTAGTACACTTATACAACTAGTGAATTAACTGCAACCAAACAGGACACAATCATGTTCACTAGCTACTTAATGAATTGAGGAGACACATACAGACACATTCCATTTGTGGATACCAGATAGAATGGCTAATTAATTATTGTTTCAGCTGATCAACTACTAGCTAGCTACATGTTTAAGTTACATGTTTATTTTTTTAAAATTGTTAATTTTTTTTTATCAAATTAACCACTTATTACTTGATACTTTAATTATTATTTAATGAAGTTTAATGATATTTGATTTAATTTTACCCATTCTCAAAGCCTTGATCCCATTTGTGACCTTCTCAATGGTTTCTTCAAAGAATTAAAGTGAATTTCTCAAGTTGATGGAGTGTATTAGTAATTATTTGATGATTTATGACGCAATTATATTTTAATCTTATTTTTATACTTAAGAAAATAATTTATTAGAAAAAAATATTATATATATATATATTATTAGATTATGTAACATAATCAATTTATAAAATAACAAAAAAAACATATAATAATAGTATTAAATCCATTCCATAATTTAATATTCGTGGGATTTGGTGAATCTAAAGGTTGAAAGTTGATTATTATTTCAATCTACAATTGTGAAAATATGTACATATTATATGCACGTACTCAACATGTACGCACGCAATCCTATGAATGATGAATGTTTATATTTTTATTTTGTTATTTGAATCCCTTTTAAATGATGAATGTTTTATGTTTTGACCTTATTTAAAAGATAAATTTTTCTTTTCACAAATACATTGTTTGATTGATTTTTCAGGTACCGATAATTATCTCACCTCTTACAGTAAGTACTCTATGCATCTATGGTTATCCCATATCGTTCAAAAGTATTAGTTTTGTTGCAGTCCGGAAAGAAAAGACAATAGTTCCTGTAAGCCTCTTATCAAACGTTTTACTAACTAGCTCCAATTCTAAAACCTCGAAAGTACATTGTCAACAATTATCTTTTCTTTTCGTTTTGAAAGGAAAAGAGATGAATTTTATTGATCACTAATAGCAGAGTTAACCAGCCAGCAGAAAACTCAATTTAAAAAACCAAAGCTCCATAATACTCTCATACAACTAGCGAATTTACTACAACCAAGCAGAACACAAACATGCATTTTCATGAAAAAATCTTGCTTAACACTAGGCAAGAACTTCTCGCTACTTACTGAATTGAAGAGACAAACACACAACGCATACCAATGTTTCAGCTCAACTAATAGCTAGAGAGCAGTCCAAATATCTTAATTCAAATTTCTGTGCTCGAATTCTGAATTCCAATCCATATTAGATTTCTCTTTCAACTATATAGAAAATGATTCTATCCACCTTTTTCGGACCCTTTGCTGAATATATGAACGCCACCCCAAAGAGAGAACAAGTTTAGAATTAAAACAGACACGGGCTTAAAGACCAGTACACTTATACAACTAGCAAATTAAATTGAGATCAGTACATTTAAAGACCAGTACATTCATGTTCACTGGCTACTTATTGAATTGAGATTGACACACATACATACACATGTTATTTGTGGATACCAGATAGAACTTCTAATTAATTAATGTTTCAGCACTAGCTAGTTAGAGAGGAGTCCAAATATCTTTACCAAGTACCTTGAATCCGAATCTCTCTGCTCGAATTCTAAATTGCCCTACTCTATTAACTTCGCCTTCTGCAACTAGATAGAGAATGACTCTATCCCCCTTTTGTAGACCCTTTGCATGAACACATGCAAACCACCCTGCAGAGAAAACCGGTTTAGGATGATGACCATTTTTCCTAGTTTTCACGAGAAAGCAGTGCAGTTCATAGCTGAAAATTCAATTTCGTAAGACCCTTGAGGTATCTCAAAAGCCCACAGACTATGAGTTGGGACTGAAAACCTTGTACTAACATCTGTGGCTGATAATACTTTGCTGAAAATCTCCATTGTTAAGAGGCTTATATATATAATCAAAGATCTTAGAAATTGATCAGCTATAATAATTATATGCCAGTGAGGTCATGAATTTATAGGACTGATCTCCAGACCAAAAAGCTATCTAGATTCAACTTATAGTTGCGAAAAGTTCTTTGGTGATGTGAAAGTCGTTTGGTCCCCTTCAAATGGTTCCGTGCATGTTTAAAAAAAGAAACTATAGTGATTTAAGTAAAAGTTAGTACCTGATCACAATTCGATGGAGTATATGGTTGCAACTTGCAAGGACCATTGAACAACATGCACCGTCCAATCCGATCAAAAAATTAAGAACAGCAAGTGGGCTTTCAAAGACAAATGATTTACAATATTCGTAGATTTAAGGTGTATGGTCTTTCTATTAATTCTGATTTTGTTATTGCAAAAAAAAAAAAAAAAAAAAAAAAAATCAATTACCAATTATCAATTAAATGATGCACTTAATTGTTTATGGTCCGTTTGGTTCACGGATAAAATTACAGTGGGATAGGATTAACATAATAATGAGATAGAATTATGAGAGATTAAAGTGGGATTACCTTAATACTATGTTTGGTTTATACAATTTCAGGATTGAGGTTAAAGTGGGATAATAAATATAAAGATTAAAATGTCATTATTATATTTTATTATAAAACCATTACGTAGAGAGCTTTGCTTTGTTTTTTTTCTTTCTATTTTGGCTGTATCGTGAAACAAAGAGAAAGAGGAAGGAGGGGAGGCGCGGGGAGGAGGGCGAAGGGAATGAGAGATGAATGGGGAGGAGAGAGGCCGTGATCAGGTGAAGAAGGAGGAGGATAAGGAAGGAAAAGGAAGTAAAAGGAAGGAGAGAGGAAAGTCGCGCGATCTGTTAAGGAGGAGAGAGGCGAGAGGAGAGGAAAAAAGAGGTGCAAGTTCGAAGGGGAGGAGAGGGGAGGAGGCCGGAGGAGAGGGAAGGTGGCCAGGGGAGCTGGGGAGGTAGTTGGGGGAGGTGGTTGTCGCAGAGAAGAAGAAAGATGGAGGGCTAAAATGGTCTTTGAATAAAAAAATTAATCCCACAAACCTGGGATTGATTCTGTCCTAGCGGGTTGGGACATATTTTAGGGATTGAGACTAAATTAGTCCAAACTTAATCTCTAATGAATAGTTAGTCTCTCCAACCAAACATGGGACTAATTATTCATGTGAGAATAAGTTAGTTAATCCCAACTTAATACCCCTTACCAAACTGCCCCTTAGAGTTTAAATTCTTTTAGTAATTCTCGCTGATGTATGCATGTAAATCTAAATTAATTAAACAAAAGCAGTAGCAAGAAAACTTGGGTGAAAATGTAAATTCAAACTAAACAAAGAGAGTTTTGTTAGGATATCCACATGAGAGCTATCTCACATCAAAAGTAAATAAAATATAAGATTGTGTTATATACATGGTTTGGGCTCAATACTCATGAGCTTAAGCTTTTGAATCATATTAGTTCCCATCTATGTATATCAAACCCATGTCTCCTAAGCCTGGTTTGAGTTGATAAGTTGATTACGATCGTTTGTTTGACTCCCACGATGCTTCCCGTGAGAACTCCCATGGTTGAGTTTTGCTCTCTTGTTGATCATGGTTAATTACTTGTCCCTTGAGGACTCCCATAGTTTATTTTTTCCATGACTGAGTTTACCTTTTTTTTTTTGATCGAGTGACCTTACATTCCAAGGGAAGTTTTGTATATAGCTCATACGTTTTGCACTATACGTGTTTGTAAAATGTCATACTATATTTTAGAACGTAAAATATTCTCTAATGTTTCACATAAATCCATAATTAAAAAGTCGTTCTCATGACATCATTTTTTTTTTGTATCTCTCATGTTGACGACCCTACCAAAATCAGCTACGCCTCTTTTTCAACGAAATATTAAGTTATCACTACGTAATGTTTGACCCAATTAATTTCTCATATATGACACAAGGTATTTTTTGTAATTAAACAAACATAAAATTAATTTTAAATCTACCCAAACATATCTTACATATTTATCCATTTGGTTCAAGCATTATCATTTTAGATACCTCACTGTTACGGATCATTATACTCTCTATTTGAAAATTAAAATTGAATCAACTTTATAAGAAAATTGAATGTCACATAATCAAATAGAGAATATTTAAATTCAAATTTTGTCAATGTGACATTTAATTTCACCATGAACTTGACATCTATTTCAATTCTTAAATGGAGAAGATCGTAATTTTATTTTTATATGATAAAAATTTAGCATTAATCTCAGAGTTGTGAGGCCCACAAAAATGTGTGAGTTCAATTTTTGTTTTTCTTTAATTGTTTTTTTAATTTAATTTAATTTAATTTTTTTACTTTCTTCCCAATTGAAAAGCAAAAACCTTTTTTATGTGACAACTAAAAGAGTGCTATAGCAAAAAAAAATTGGCTTAATATAGCAGATAATGTTAAAATTTAGCATTAACCTCGTGTCAAAAACTTGTTTAAAGTTTTAACTTTTATTGAAATATTAAATCTTAATTAATTGACTATGAAACTGCACCATTTTTTCTTTCAAGCATAACCTTTAGAAACATACAAAAAATTTATTAAATTTATAAAACTCATTTACCTCAAAAACACAGTTAACAATTGATTATTAAATCTTTCAAAAAAACAATTGATTATTAAAAAAACAAAAATAGTTTTATTATTTTTTTTGGTAATAATAGATTTATTATTTCTATTATAGTTTGGGTTTGTTAAAAAAAAAACTTTTGGGTTTTTCTATGTGACAATAATTCAGAGATAGGTTTTGCCTTTTTTACTTCTCACTCATGTGTACGTATGAATAGCCCAAAGACAAAATGCTTTTTGATTCATTCTACCTTCTCTCTCTCTCTCCTATACAATTCTCTCATCATTAAAACTCCAGAAAAAATTGGGGCAAACATAAGAACTCAAGTCATATCTCAGTCAAATTTCTATCAACATATAAATCATCTAAAATTCAACATATATATATGAATCAACAAAAATCAAACAAATACCACTTCACAAATATGTAAAATTATAGTCGGATTCAAGGAAAATGGCGGGGAAGAAGGATGCCTATGAGTGAGTGTTGATTTTTGTGAGTGAAGTTGATGGCATACATAGATTGAAAAATATATGAAGTTATGATTCACAATTTAGATAAGAGAGTAAAAAGAACATCATGGACAGAAAAAAGGGAAATGGTGTTTGATTTGGTGAGAAAGTGGAGAGAAAATTCTCCACGTGCCTCTTTTGGTTCCTTTAATAGCATTTTAGACTTTTCACTAGCATAAGGATGATGGTCAAAGGTAATTTGGTATTTTTTAGGGCATATGAAGTCACATGCGGGTAGGGCGAGACAAAAGTACCCAATAACCAAATTCAAACTAAAACCATCTTGGATATTTACATGGCAACAACTTATTAGAAGGTGCATTAAATACAATGTACCCTCCACCATTTAACTATTACACTCTTATATAAATACTAAAACATAAAATTTATATGTTGTTTTAAAAGAAACTATTGAAATGTTGATTGAATGAGATTATCATATTATAACTTTTAAGTTGTATATTGCTTTGTTAGTTTAGATTTCTTGTTTGTGCAAAAAAATAGTTTTTCTTTTATTAATCACAAAATTTTGTTAATCGAAATATCAGTAACCAAAAGAAATGACTTAAGTTATGGTTATGGTTTTCGATAAACTGAAATTTTGGTTATTATATATTATGATTTCAATAATTTACATTGTTGCCGAACCATGCCCACTTCTACATGCGATCAAATCATAAAGAACTTTATTATGATACTAATATAGTAGTTTGGAATTAAAATCAAATCATACAAATCCTTATGTTATTATAATTTACCCATTTTCCATTGATAGCTCACGCGATGAAATCAAGAAGTTTGGAGGGAAGAGCTTCGAGTTATGGAAACTAAAGATGGTGGATCTACTCGTGGATAGGTACTTGTGGTGGCCGAGAGACTCAGTTGGTCACTTATGGAGAAATCGTGGAGTATGCTGAGTTGTGGAGGCTTAAAGCCAGAGTTTTGGGCAAAAGTGGTGGCTACGACATGTTATCTGAAGAATATGTCACCTGCATCAGCTTTGCAGGACCAGACATTGTTTGAGGCATTATTTGGAAAAAAAAGTCGAGTTTGGATAATGTTAGGGTGTTTGGGTGTGATGCTTCAGTGAAGTTTATTTTAATTGGTTTTACGGATAGGGTCAAGAGGTACAAGTTATGGAATCCAAAAAACATGAGTATAGTTTTCAACAAAGATGTTATGTTCAGAAAAATATAAAGGGATGTGGCTTGTCCAAGATGTACCAAAATAGCCAAAGCAAGTTCAGATTGATCTTAGCCCGAGAGAAAACTACCACACAAACTACATCAGATACTTTAGATTCTAAGTCAACTGGGTCTGATCATGATATTCATGTTTCTGATGTAGAGGATGAGGATTCAGTTCCTAGCTCGGGAGTACAGACCACACTTGTCATGAGGATATCCACAGGGGTTCGGAAGCCCCCCCCTTAAGGTATTCCCTTAGTGCTTGCAATGCACTATTTGCTTTAAATATTACTGGTGATGATCCTAGCACAGTGAAAGAGGCGAAGACCTCAGATGATGCAAAATCTGTGAGAGGATGCTATGAAAGAGGAGATGCAGGCACTAGATAGGATTAAAACATGGAGCTTTGTGAAATTTCCTAGAGATAGGAAGACAATTGGGTGCAAATGGGTTTTCAAGAAAAAAATAAATGCAGATGGAATGGTAGAAAAGTACAAGGCACGTCTGGTTGCAAAGGGGTACTCGCAAATAGAGGGAATTGACTATGGTGAGATATTTTCCACTGTAGCAGTTTTGACATCTATAAGATTTGTCTTATCCACGGTAGCTACTTATGATCTAGAGGTCGAGCAACTAGATGTGAAGATAACTTTCCTTCATGGGGACTTAGAGGAGAAAATTTACTTGAAACAGTTTGAATGCTTTGTGAGCAAAGGCAAGGAAGAGTTGGTTTATAAATTGAAGAAGTCTTTGTACGGACTAAAGCAGTCACCATGGATGTGGTACTAGAAGTTTGACACATGCCATTCAGCTTGGGTTCAGTCGCAGCTATGCTGATCACTGCATCTATGTGAAAAGGTAAAGGGTTGATTTTGTTATTTTAACTTTGTACGTTGATGATATGCTGTTGATTGGAAATAAAAGGAAGATGATTAGCACTGTGAAGGCATAGTTGGAAATGCAGTTTAACATGAAATACCTAGGGCCAACAAACTTTATCTTGGGCATGCAGATAAAGAAGGATCTTGAAAATCGAAAACTGTGGCTAAGTCAAAAGAATTATATTGAAAAAGTGTTAAAGATATTTAACATGTCTGACAGCAAGTCGGTAGGGACTCTCATGCCTTTGGGAACCAAGTTACATGCGGAACAATGTCCGAAGACGGAGGAAGAAGCTGAAGAGATGGTGCAAGTACCATATGCTAGTGCGGTTGAAAGCTTGATGTACGTCATGATGTATGCGAGATTAGATATTGCCCAAGCAGAGGGAGCATTGAGTAGATATATGTCTAATCCCGGGAAATTGCATTAGACTGAAATCAAGAGAGTTCTTAGATATATTCTTGACTCGTGAGAGTTTGCATTGTGTGGAGGAAAGAAGAATCTTGATATTGTAAGATCGATTGATGCTGACTGGGGATGAGACATTGATAGCAGGAGGTCTACAAGTGAATATGTGTTCAATCTGTTTTGGTGGGGCAGTTAGTTTGATAAGTAAGAGACAAAGTGTTGTTGCTCTTTTATCCCCAAAAGCAGAGTATATGGAGATAACTCATGCTGGAAAGGAAGAATTTTGGCTTCAAAGGTTGTGTGCTGAGCTTGGGTTTAAACAAGGAGTAGTGAACATGAAATGTGACAATCAAAGTGCTATCTTCTTAGCAAAGAATCATGCATTTTCATTCACGGATGAAGCACATTGATATCAAATATCCTTTCATTCAGGAGAAGATTGAAGAAAATGTGATAATCTTGGAGAAAATCGATACAGCAGTGAAAAACGCAGATTTCTTGACAAAAGTAGTCAGTCTAGCAAAGTTTGAGTGGTGTGCTACTAAGATGGGCTTGAAAAAATAGAGTTATGAGAAGTTTTCCACGTGTGTGAAGTATTTACCAAGTGGGAGATTGTTAGAGTTGGTGCATACTTCATGGGTCCAGATCTGTAGAACCCCTGATGACCACGTGGGTCCCGCTCTGTACATATTTTGGGTCTGATTTTTTGCTTGACGGTTTGGGCTTGGGCCCATGAATAGTCGTGGTTTTGTAGCAATGCGAAAACCGTAATTAGAGCATCTTAAACTGCTTATAAATACTCTCTATGTACTAAGCGCACATTGTAACGAGAAATTTGTGAGGTTGATAATAGTGAAACTTCTGGCAGGATGTAGCCCTATTTTGAGGTGAACTTAGGATATTATGTCTCATTTTCTTTCTGTTTATAATTTGTGTGATTGATAGTTATTGAATCGTTCAAAATGAGAGTTGATTCAATGAGAGGGAGAACACGTGACTATCTGGTTAAAACTAAAATTAGGTTAGAAAATCAAAACCCAAAATAACTAAAGTGAATCCAAAACTGAAACTGAACTGAAAAATTAATTAATAAAAGTTTTCGATTTAATATCAATCGGTTTGAAATTCTATTCAGTGCAAAGACTGATCCAGAACAACTGCAGCTATGTAATAAAAAATTAAAAGGAAACATTAATTGGGCAATTAACCACTTTATTGATCCAAAGAAAGAAGAAGAAATGATAGATTTCTCTAAAAATAGCTAATACCATGAAGAGAAGAGAAGGTTAACAATTACACTAGTTGACATCAGCCCAGATATCCTGACCAAATTATCTGATTTTCCTCTGTACTTGAATTTTGGAAGCATTGAGTGGTTCCTCATGAATAATGACCTTATCTTGAGCTCTGAGCTTCCTATTGGTAACAAAATGAAGCCACCCAACAGTGACAACAGCTGAACCTGTGCTCTCATTTTGCTGAAATGAGCATGGAAAGTTCCATTGTGGCCCACTGTCATCATGGACATGCATGTACGACACCGAATGGCCTTCTTCCAGAGGTGAAGAATTGCCTAAATAGCAAGTAGGAATGGATAAGCTTCTCTCAACATCGCTTTCTGTCAGCAACTTTGAGAACACTATAGCCATTATATATATATATATAGCTGTTGCCTGCTGCAGGTACAAAGGTTTAGAAATAATAGTTACTAGTACTCTCTAATAAAGTATTATGCGATGAGAATATTAATGAAATGGTGAGATTCTTCAAAAGAATTTATAGTGCACATCAGAAGCATTTGTACGTGTTTCGTGTCATAGACAGAACTATAGCCTTGCAGAGTCAGAGAAGGTTCAGTGATGGCTCCACGCAAAAGAACAGTCAGCATATATTAAACTCCCACAGGGGTGTTCAAATGATAGGCTCAATTAATATTTAATTTAATTTTTAATGATTATTCGGTTAAATTGGTTTAGATTTAGGTTTAATGATTTTCACCCATTGATTTAAAATTGTTATAATAAACCAATTAACTATTTAACCGTTTTGTTTTGTTAAAATAGTTCAAAACAATTCGATTTATCCTTACTAATGTAAATCTTTTTTTTTGTTGCTTTATACTACTATTAGTATTAGTGTCGAAGGATTCTAAACTGCTTTGTTGCAAAATAAGGCACTGTGATAGAGTATAGGAAAAAGAAAATTTAATTCTTACGTTACCAATAAAAAAGAATTAGAAAGACATTGTAAGTCATATGTTATATTCAGTAATAGTAACAATGATATGGATACCGATACAAATATAAAGAATATTTGTATTAAAATTTGAGATTTATTTTGTAAACCTTAAAGAGTTATTGTGATCGAGAGAAAGAATGTGATAGAGGGAGAAATGGATTGCTTCTCATATATATTAGAGGTAATTTAGACATTTTCACATCAAAATTAACAGGCGTTTGATGTCCATGACTAGGAATGGGTGTTGTTTGGTAACCACAAAAATTTAGTGGAACCATTACCTTAGCCAAAACTTTGGTTGGTCCAAAACCATAATCATAAACAAAACCATTTCTTTCGTTAATTAAACTTTTTGTTTTGGTTGGTTATCAAAATTTTACAACCAACCATGGTTAACGGAAAATATTCAAAATTTTACCAAATCAAGAAAGTTACTAATCAAAGCACAAAATCATTTAAAATTAATTAAGAAACTAAAATCTCATTCAATCAACATTAATCAATTCATATTGAAATCATTATCAATCAATCCACATTCAAATACTTCAAATAAACATTTTTTTATATAAAAAAATACTTATTTATTGCTATATATACTAAGCAATTTTGCCCGACCCTATATATATGTTGAGCATTTTACAGTTATAACATTATTCTTAAAATAGATCTAATTTATTGCTAGAGGGATAAAATCATAATTAGTATATTTATAAATATATATAATTTTGATATAGTTCAATTAAGTGGTTAACCGCCATATTTAAAATCTATAACTATAACCAAAAAAAAAATGCAAACCGTAAACCTCACAATTTCTCCTTATAACTGAGATTTTTGTTTGATTATGAAATTGTTTAAGTTCGGTTATGATTGTTTGTTATTTTTGTCCAACCCTAACAGAGACTAAGTTGTCAGAGTTACAAACTAAAAGAGTGCAGATACAGAACTAAAAATGTCAAATTGAAAAAAAAAACAACTTAATAATCATACTAAAAATATATGGTTTTCTCTTTTAAGAGGCGATTGACCAACCTCACAAATTTGCTTTGCTCTTAAAAAGATAAATTACAATTAAAATTATAAATATAAGATGAATTATAAATTACAATTTTTGCTTTTATGGCAGATGTGCTAACCCGATTTTCTCTTTTGATGAATCCCTTTTCTTCTTGCACTCTTCATGGAAATTCACAATTTTCAGATTTTTTCAAAAAAGAAAAAGTTTTTTTTATATTTATTTTGAGCAACAAACCTGCAATTTATTAATCAAGAGTATGAAAATCAGTTCCATAAACCTTGGCTTGCAAACTCAAATTACAAAAAAAAAAAAAAAAAAAAAAGACCATCAGAGGATTACAACTTTAAACAAATATACTAGAAAACTAAAAGAATGACAAAACCAGAAATGACAAAAAGTTATCTAATTAGACACCGAATGGCCTTCTTCCAAAGGTGAAGAATTGCCTAAATAGCAAGTAGGAATGGATAAGCTTCTCTCAACATCGCTTTCTGTCAGCAACTTTATATATATATATATATAGCTGTTGCCTGCTGCAGGTACAAAGGTTTGGTGAGAAAGTGGATAGAAAATTCTCCACGTACCTCTCTTGGTTTGATCTTTTAATGGTATTCTAGACTTTTCAATAAACACAAGGATGAAGGTCACAGGCAATTTGGTATTTTTTTTAGTGCACGTGGTAGGGCTAGACAAAAGTACCCGATAACCAAAAATTTGAATTAAAATCACGAATATTTATATGGGAATAATTTATTGGAGAATGAAAATAAATACACCCTATCATTTAACTATTACACACTCACATAAATATTAAAACGTAAAATTTATATATTATTTTAACCGAAACAATTGGAGTGTTGATTGAATGAAATTATAATGTTTTAACTTTTAAGTTTTATATTGTGCAAAAAAAATTTAATATTTACATTATTCTCGAACTATACCCACCTCTGCCGAAGGTTACACCATTATTATTTTTTTTGTAAGTGACAGAATTGGATAAACTGTGCACTTTATTGTAAATGTTTGAAAAAAAATTTGCTGTACTGTGATACTAATAGAGTAGTGTGTAAAGATCTTTATGATATTATAATTTACTCTATTTTCATTGGTACCTCACAGGATGAATATTGTTTTTCTAAGAGTTAATCCAATGAGAGGGAGAACACATGAGTATGCGATTAAAATTAAAATTAAGTTAGAAAATCAAAACTTAAAATGACTAAATTGAATCCAAAATCAAAACTAAACTGAAAAATTAATTAATAAAAATTTTTGATTTAATATCAGCTATATAAGAAAAAATTAAAAGGAAACAATTGGGCTATAACTAACCACTTAATTGATAAAAAGAAAGAAGAAGAAGAGATGATGGATTTCTCTAAAAATAGCTAATACCGAGAAGAGAAGAGAAGGTTAATAATTACACTAGTTGACATCACCCCAGAAATCCTGACCAAACAATCTGATTTTCCTCTGTACTTGAATTTTGAAAGTATTGAGTGATTCCTCATGAATAATGAATGACCTTATCTTGAGCTCTGAGCTTCCTATCAGTGACAACAGTTGAACCTGTGCTCTTATTTTGCTCAATTGAGCATGGAAAGTTCCACTGTCGCCCACTGTCATCATGGACACGCATGTATGACACCGTATGGCTTTCTTCTAAAGGCAAAGAATTGCCTAAATAGCAAGTAGGAATGGATAAGCTTCTCTTAACATCGCTTTCTGTCAGAAACTTTGAAAACACTATAGCCATTATATATATATAGTAGGAATGGATAAGCTTCTCTTAACATCGCTTTCTGTCAGAAACTTTGAAAACATTATAGCCATTTATATATATATATATATATATATATATATATATATATATATATATATATATAGCTGTTGCCTGCCGCAGGTACAAAGGCTTAGAAATATTAGTTACAGAGTCAGTACTCTATTAAGTGCTATGCGATGAGAATATTAATGAAATGGTGAGCTCTTCAAAAGAATTTATAGAGCACATCACAAGCATTTGTACGTACGTGTTTCGTGTAATAGACAGGACTATAGGCTTGCAGAGTCAGAGACGGTTCAGTCTTGGTTCCACGAAAAAGAACAGTCAATGGTATAATTTCGTAGTGTTGGTTCCACGAAAAAGAAAAATTATTTAATGCATATACATCATTTTTTTTCATGGATAAATTACAATATTATCCTAATGATTTGATTGTTTGATCATGATAACAACGGCTTTACTAATATGTAAATATGATAACTAGATTCATTCGGTAAATCTCACTAAGGTCCTATTTGTTTTAACAGTAAAAACAACAATTTATTATTTAGCTTATGATTCTTTAAAAGTTTTATGATAAAATAACAGTACTATAAATTATTTAACATTTAATAAAACAACAATGAAAATAATTTTTATAAGATGAAATTCAAAATTTTTAGAAATAAATATCATTTCATAAATCTATTTTTATGGGTGTTTGAGTTTGTTTTTGTTTTATAATAACCAAAAATAAATAAATTGTCCCAAATAGGACTCAACAAAAAATATGCAACGTCAGTTTTGCCTTCTTTACTTCTCACTCATGTGTATGTATGATTAGCCCAAAGACAAAATACTTTTTGATTCATTCTACCTTCATTAATTTCTCTCTTTCTCTCTCTTCTATACGATTCTCTCATCATTAAAACCCTAGAAAAAATTGAGGCAAACATAATAACTCAAGTCATATCTTAGCCAAATTTCCATCAACATATAAATTATCTAAAATTCAACGTATGTATAGAAATCACCAAAAATCAAACAAATACCACTTCACAAATCTGTAAAATTATAGTCGGATTGAAGGAAAATGGCGGGGAAAGAGGATGCCTATGAGAGAGTGTTGGTTTTTGTGAGTGAAGTTGATGGCATACGTAGAGAAATATATGAAGTTATGATTCTCAATTTAGACAAGAGAGTAAAAAGAACATCGTGGACAGAAAAAAGGGGAAATGGTGTTTGGTTTGGTGAGAAAGTGGAGAGAAAATTCTCCACGTGCCTCTCTTAGTTCTTTTAATGGCATTCTAGACATTTCACTAGGATGAAGGTCAAAGGTAATTTGGTATTTTTTTAGGGCATGTGAAAGTCACATGCGGGTAGGGCTAGACAAAAGTACCCAATAACCAAATTCAAACTAAAACCATCTCAGATATTTACATGGCAACAACTTATTGGAAGGTGCAATAAATACAATGTACCATCTACCATTTAACTATTACACACTTATATAAATACTAAAACATAAATTTTATATGTTGTTTTAAAAGAAACTACTGAAATGTTGATTGAATGAGATTGTCATGTTTTAACTTTTAAGTTGTATATTGCTTGGTTAGTTTAGATTTCTTGATTGTGCAAAAAAATAGTTTTTTTTTATTAATCACAAAATTTTGTTAATCGAAATTTCAGTAACCCAAAGAAATGACTTAAGTTATGGTTATGGGTTTCGATAAACTAAAATTTTAGTTACTATATATTATGATTTCATTAATTGACATTGTTGCCTAGCCATGCCCATTTCTACATGCGATCAAATCATAAAGAACTTTATTATGATACTAATAGAGTAGTTTGTAATTAAAATCAAATCATAAAAATCCTTATGCTAGTATAATTTACCCTTTTTCCTTTGGTAACTCACGCGATGAAATCGAGAAGTTCGGAGGGAAGAGTTTTGAGTTGTGGAAACTAAAGATGGATGATCTACTTATGGACAGGGACCTATGAATAGTGATAGTCAATGAGATGTTAAAGAGTACGATGAGCATCATAACAGCGTCTATGGTAGAGGCGTCGTCGTCGGTGGTGGTTTCGGCATCATCAACAGCGGCCATCATGGAGTGGGAAAAGCTCGATCGAAAGGCACAAAGTCTGATTCGGCTGTGCTTGGTCGATTTTGTCTTAATAAACGTTTCTGGAGAGAAAACTATGAAGGAACTCTGGAAGAAGCTGGAAAGCCTTTATTAGAGTAAATATCTTGTAAACAAACTGTTTTTGCTGAATAAGTTGTACAACCTTCGTGTAAACCGAGGTTCAAACCTATGAGGGGGTGAATTGGGTTTTAAAAATTTTTGTTAATTACTTTGCAAGTTTTTAAATAGTTAAATGCACAAAGCACACAAACAAGTAATATGCTTGAAAGTAAAGAGTTTAAGAAAGAGAAAATGAAAACTCCGTTTATAGTGGTTCGGCAATATCTTATTCCTTCCGACTCTACGCCCACTACCTTCAAGGAGCCTCTTTGAAATAATCTGCTAAAACTTTAGTCGTATAACTTCACGAGTGTTGTAAAAACCTTACAACCGATTTCATGGAAGTTAATATCTTCCTCACAGAAGTTACAATGAAGTGTTTAATCCTAAACATTCTAAAAGTTATTATAACTCTTTCTCCTTTACAATAAATGATGTTCGCTGTAAAGTAAATGGTAGAAAGATTGCAATAAGTGCTTTTACAAATGAACAATATCTCTTTTTCAAGAATAAGCTTGAAGAATGACTCAACAATAAACATTTCAAAGCTTTTGAGGGTTAATGAGCCATCTTATGAATTGAATGTGTTCTCTTCTTGTTTTAAATGCTCATTGAAGTGGGTTTATATAGCCTTGAATTAATATAGCCGTTTGACACTGACTTGGTAGGTTTGGGGCATTAAATGCTCAAGTCCCGTGTCTCAAATGATCATATTTTTTGAATTACCAGTCGATTAGGTCAAGTGAGAAATTTCACTTTTTAGGCTAAGGGAGAGTACTATTCGACTAGGTCCTAAGTACCAATCGACTGAGAACTTTCTGTCCCAATTACCAGTCAACTAGATCCTCAACATCAGTCGACTGGGAACTTTCTGTCTCATATCCCAGTCGACTGGTATATGGACCCAATCGACTAGGTTGACCTTCAACCCCGTTTTCTTTTTTCAAAAACAGTTTTTGACTTATAAACCTCTTGTATTTTGGTTTTGTCGAAGTCTTTTGTAAATTGTGCCACAGATCAAGCTATGTAATTGAATATAAGAGATTTACAATTGTTTCAATTACTTTAATGCCTATTCTAGATCTTCTGTCTTGTTTTGGTGTCTGAATTGCGTTGAGTTCTTGCATCTTGTTTAGGTGCTGAATGCTTTTACTGCTTAAACATTTAGATAAAACTGTTAGTGCAATTAGAATAGTATTTTATCATTATTAAAATCAAATACGGGTCAACACTTCGGATGGCTGAGAGTGATTATTTCTCTGTTCATCTACATGAGTTCAACACTTTGATAGGTCAGTTATGGTCTATCAGTGTTGATGTGACAGATGACGATACGACTATTACACTACTCTGTTCACTACCTGATTCATTAGATAACTTGATAGTTGCGATTGATAGTGGTACGACTGATATATCATTTGAGAATGTCGTGGCAACCTTATTGTTTGAGGAGATGAGACTGCAAGGTACAAAGAACTTGTTAAATGAGGCTTTATCTATGAGAGGACAAACCCACGATAGAGACTACAGGTGGTCTGGTGATAAACCCAAGTTCTGGGGAAGATCGAAAAGTAAGGATAAATCTGGGTTTAAGTGTTGAAAGTGTAGGAAGCCCGGACATCTGAAGAAGGATTACTGAAGTAAGAGTATGAACCCTGAAAAGTGAACAGGTGAGAGATCAGTTTTAAGAAACAAGAACCAGGATAATGATGCTGGTGACTTAAATATAGCGTCCTATTTGGCTCAATCGGATAGAAGAGTTTGGATAATTGACACATGGACATCCTATCACATGACACCTCATGGGGACTGGTTTCATGAGTATGAAATCTTTGATGGGGAAAACGTTTTATTAGGAGATAACTCTCCAGTGAAAATTATTGTTCGTGGGAAGGTGAAGTTGAAAATGAATAATAGAATGGTTAGGACACTTCCAAGCGTGATGCATATTTCGGGTCTTTGCAGGAACCTGATGTCAATCGGCAAGATGATGGATGGAGGAGTGAATTTCAGCTGTGTCAAAAATTCGTGCAAGATGACTCATGGATTGCTAGTAATCACACGAGGTGTTCGGTATGGTATGCTGTACAAGTTGATGGGAACTACAATACAAAGTTTGTGCAGTAAAGGTTTTATCTCCATGGAGGCAATTGATGATGAGGTGAAGTCTTCTATGTTGTGGCATCAGAAGCTTGGGTATATCAGTGAAAATGGACAATCTACTTTATTGTCGAAACAGATGGTGAAGGGAGTCCCAGATTTCTTTATGGGATTCGATTTCTCTGAGCATTGTCTACGTGGCAAGCATAATCATGTGAGTTTTAAGTCCACTGGCACGATGATGAAGGGTATTCTGGATTTCATACATAGTGATGTATTTGGACCAGTTCCGGTCGAATCTTTTGGAAAATTTGATAATTTTTCAAGATATGCATGGATTTACTTCATAAAGAGTAAAACTGAGCATTTGATAAGTTCCGTGAGTTTAAAGCATTGGTAGAAAATCAGATGGAAAGAAAGAAAAATGTATTGAGAATAGATAATGGAGGAGAATTTTGCTCATACAAGTTTGAGCAATTCTATGTGGCAAGCGACATTGCAAGATATAAAACAACCCATATACACCTCAACAGAATGGGGTGGCCGAGAGACTTAATCTGTCACTCATGGAGAAATCGAGGTGTATACTGAGTTGTACAGGCTTGGAGCTAGAGTTTTGGGCAGAGGCAGTGGCTACAACATGTTATCTGAAGAATATGTCACCTGCATCAGCTTTACAGGATCAGAAACCGTTTGAGGCACTATTTGGGAAGAAGTCGAGTTTGGCTCATGTTAGGGTGTTTGGGTGTGATGCTTATATGCATGTGCCAAAATAAAAGAGGAACAAACTTGACAGTAAATCAGTGAAGTGCATTTTCATTGGTTATTAGGATAGAGTTAAGGGGTACAAATTATGGAATCCAGAAAACATGAGTACAGTTTTCAGCAGAGATGTTGTGTTTAAAAAAATACAAAGAGAAGTGGCAGTTGTCCAAGATGTACCAGAATAGTCAAAGCAAGTTCATATTGATCTTAGCCCGGCAGAAAAAAAAAAAAAAAAAAAAAAAAAAAAAAAAAAAAAAGGAAACTACCCCACAGACTGCATCATATATTTCATATTCTGAGTTAGTTGGGTCTAAGTATGATATTCGTGTTTCTAATGTAGAAGATGAGCATTCAAATGCTGGCTCAGGGGTAGAGACCATGTCTGTCTTAAGGAGATCTACACAGGTTAGGAGGCCACCCATTAGGTATTCCCTTAGTGCTTGCAGTGCATTATTTGCTTTAAATATTACTGGTGATGATCAAGCAAAGTGAAAGAGGTGAGGACCTCGGAGGATGCAAATCTGTAGGAAAATGCTATGAAAGAGGAGATGCAGGCACTAGATAGGAATAAAACATGGAGCCTTGTGAAATTACCTAGAAATAAGAAGGAAATTGGGTGCAAATGGGTTTTCAAGAAGAAAACAAATGCAGATGGAATGGTAGAAAAGTACAAGGCATGTTTGGTTGCAAAGGGGTACTCGCAAATAATGGGAATTGACTATGGTGAGATATTTTCCTTGGTAGTAAAGTTGACATTTATCAGATTTGTCTTATCCATGACAACTGCTTATGATTTAGAGGCCGAACGACTAGATGTGAAGACAACTTTCCTTCACAGGGTCTTAGAGGATGAAATTTACATGAAACAGCCTGAACGCTTTGTGAGCAAATGCAAGGAAAAACTGGTTTGTAAATTGAATAAGTCTTTATACGGGCTAAAGCAGTCACCACGGATGTGGTACTAGAAGTTTTACACATATACCATTCAGCTTGGGTTCACTCGCAGCTATGCTGATCACCGCGTCTATGTTAAAAGGTTAGGGGGTGATTTTATCATTTTAACTTTGTATGTTGATGATATACTGTTGATTGGAAATAACAGGAAGATTATTAGCATTGTAAAGGCATCATTGGCAAGAAAGTTTGACATGAAAGACCTAGGGCTAACAAACTTTATCTTGGGCATACAGATAAAGAGTGATCGTGAAAAGCGAAAACTGTGGCTAAGTCAGAAGAAGTACATTGAAAAAGTGTTGAAGAAATTTAACATGTCTGGCAGCAAGCCAGTAGGGACTCCTATGCCTTTGGGAACCAATTTATCTGCGGAACAATGTCCGAAGACGGAGGAAGAAGCTGAAGAGATGGTGCACGTACTGTATACTAGTGTGATTGGAAGCTTGATGTACGCCATGGTGTGTACGAGACTAGATATTGCCCAAATAGTGGGAGTATTGAGCAGATATATGTCTAATCCTAGGAAAGAGCATTGGACTGCAATCAAGAGAGTTTTTTGATATCTTCATAGCACGTCAGAGTTTGCATTGTGTTATGGAGGTAAGAAGAATCTTGATATTGTAGGATCGATTGCTGCTGACTAGGGAGGAGACATTGATAGCTGGAGGTCTACAAGCGGATATGTGTTCAATCTGTTTGGTGGGGCGGTGAGTTGGATGAGCAAGAGGCAAAGTGTTGTTGCTCTTTCATCTATAGAAGTAGAGTATATGGTGATAACTCATGCTGGAAAGGAAGCAGTTTAGCTTCAAAGGTTGTGTGCTGAGCTTGGGTTTAAACAAGGAGCAGTGAAGCTGAAATGTAACAATTAATGTGCTATTTTCTTAGCAAAGAATCTTGCATTTCATTCACAGACGAAGCACATTGATAGCCAATATCACTTCATCCAGGAAAAGATTGAAGAAAATGTGATAATCTTGGAGAAAATCGATACAACAGTGAACAATGTAGATTTCTTGACAAAAGTAGTTAGTCTAGCAAAGTTTGAGTAGTGTGCTACTGAGATGGGCTTGAAGAAATAGAGTTCTGAGAAGTTTTCCATGTGTGTGAAGTATTTACCAAGTGGGAGATTGTTAGAGTTGGTGCATACTTCACAGGTCCAGATCTGTAAAACCCCCAACGACCACGGGGTTCCGCTCTGTACATGTTTTGGGTTTAGTTTTTTCCTTGACGATTTAGGCCCATGAATAGCTATGGTTTTGCAGTAGGGCGGAAACCCTAATTAGGGCGTCTTAAGCTGCTTATAAATTCTCTCTATGTACTGATTGCACATTGTAATTAGAGATTTGTGAGATTGATAATAGTGAAACTTCTGGAAGGATGTAGCCATATTTTGGGGTGAATCTGGGTATATTGTGCTTTATTTTCTTTCTATTTATAATTCGTGTGATTGACATGCCTCAAATCGTTCAATATGAGAGTTGATTCAATGTAGGGGAGAACACGTGACTATGCGGCTAAAACTAAAATTAGGTTAGAAAATCAAAACCGAAAATAACTAAAGTGAATCCAAAACTGAAACTGAACTGAAAAATTTATTAATAAAAGTTTTCGATTTAATATCGATGGGATTGAAACTCTATTCAGTGCAAAGACTCATCCAGAACTACTGCAGCTACATAAGAAAAAATTAAAAGGAAACATTAATTGGGCTATAATTAACCACTTTATTGATACAAAGAAAGAAGAAGAAATGATAGATTTCTCTAAAAATAACTAATAGCATGAAGAGAAGAGAAGGTTAATAATTACACTAGTTGATATCACCCCAGATATCCTTACCAAATAATCTGATTTTCCTCTGTACTTGAATTTTGAAAGCATTGAGTGGTTCCTCATGAATGATGACCTTATCTTGAGCTCTGAGCTTCCTATCGGCAACAAAATGAAGCCACCCAACAGTGACAACAGCTGAACCTGTGCTATCATTTTGCTGAAATGAGCATGGAAAGTTCCACTGTCGCCCACTGTAATCATGGACATGCATGTACGACACCGTATGGCCTTCTTCCAAAAGTAAAGAATTGCCTAAATAGCAAGTAGGAATGGATAAGCTTCTCTCAACATCGCTTTCTGTCAGCAACTTTGAGAACACTATAGCCATTATATATATATATATATATATATAGCTGTTGCCTTGCTGCAGGTACAAAGGTTTAGAAATAATAGTTACAAGTACTCTCTAATAAAGTATTATGCGATGAGAATATAAATGAAATGGTGAGATTCTTCAAAAGAATTTATAGAGCACATCAGAAGCATTTGTGCGTGTTTCGTGTCATAGACTTGCAGAGTCAGAGAAGGTTCAGTGATGGTTCCACGAAAAAGAACAGTTAACAGATATTAAACTCCCACATGGGTGCTCAAATGATAGGCTCAATTAATATTTAATTTAATTTTTAATGATTTTTCCCGATTAATTTAAAATCGTTATAATCAATCGATTAACTATTTAACTGTTTCGTTTTGTTAAAATAATTCAAAACAATTCGATTTATCAGTTTTAATCAAACACTAAACTTATATTCTTACTACTGGTATTAACATTGAAGGATTCTAAACTGCTTTGTTGCAAAATAAGGCACTGTGATTCTTCTTTTATATTCAATAATAGTAACAATTTGAGATTTATTTTTTAAACTATTGAAGACTTATTGCGATGGAGAGAAAGAATGTGATAGAAGAAGAAATGGATTGATTCCCATATATATTTTTACCTCAAAATTAATAGGCGTTTGATGTCAATGACTAGGCATGGGTGTTGTTTGGTAATCACAAAAATTTAGTGGAACCATTATCTTAATCAGAATAGACAAAAAGTTATCTAATTAAACACCTGTTACTCATGATTAATTACCATTTTCTTCTTCAAATGATTTTTAAATAAAAATATAAATTCATAGTCGCATGCAATTTCGTGTAATAAACATAATTAATTATTGTTTTATCTCTTTAACTTTAGAGATGGTTCTTGACCAATTGACGGGTCATATGAAATTTAGAAGACCATCTATAATTAGTGGTCAATGGTATAATTGACAAATGAAATTTGATAGTGTTGATTTCTAAATCACTATCAAAGAATTACCCCGATAATGTATAGATATTTCTGTGTCGTGCAGCTTCAACCAAGTCAATGCATACAACTCATCCTTTTGTCCTTCATGTAAAAGCTCTCCATTTAAAATTACAGGTACAGTGAGAGCAATTCTTGGCTATTGACTGAATGTAAAACCATATTTTAGATTCTCAGTAAATTTGAAGAATTTTATTGGTAAAAATATTTTTTTTTGTTTTACATTTATATTGATATTCAGTGAAATTATCTAAAAATATCAATAAAGTTTCGAACGAATCTATAACGTTGATTTTAGACCCGATCTAATCAAATTTTTTTTTTTGTACAAACAAGATAATTTATGTTATTCGTACATTTTGTGATAAAACATATACTTCTACAATAAAATTGATTTTTTAAATTATTTTTATTATGAAAGCGCCTTTAACACCATCAATTATAAGTTCATGCTACTAAGGTGGTGTTTGTTTTTTTTAAGTGTTAAACGCTGAATACTGAATGAACATCTGAATCGTGATGAACCAATTAGAGACAGTGCCTAACTGAACTGATTGAAATATATTAATATGTGCATTTTCTCTTTTTACCCTCTTAACTTTTAAAAACATGATTGTTTGTTGTAAATCTGCTGATATGATCAAAATTTGTATGTTTCATCACAAAAATATTCTCAATTACTTATTTTTATTTTTTAATGGATTGAACCATAATCCCAATTTATTTGAATAATCAATTTAAAAATAAAAAAAATTGGGTTAACAATACTTAAATAGTCAATAAAATTAAATAAAAACTAAAAAAAATCACCCAAAAAATTAATTTAAAGACAAAAAGATGGACTCAAGCATTAATCTAACGGCAAACAAACTTGAATGAGCATTGCCCACAATGCACATCACCCACTCAGGGACTCTCCAAATCAAACCTCATCTTTGCAACTCTCTCGTTCTAATCCAAAAGTTCAAACCCCACTAGAAAATGGTAGTATCCCGAGACTAACGTCTCTCACCTCCATCTTCTCTCCTTCCACACTCCTTTAGTGAGGCATGAATAGGATAAGAGAGGAGAGACCTGTACTCAACGGTGTGGGTTTTGAGGCCTAATCTTTGGAAGTGGGTTCACACGTAGTGGGTGGTGGTGTTGGAGGCTGAGGAGAGGAAGAGGCGGCTAAAGTGGAGGGCACTTTGGGGATTTCGAGGTAGGGGCGCAGGGTGTGGATCGTATAGGGTATAAAAGCCCAGAATGCAGAGATGATGAGGAAGAGGAATGTGCAGAGTGGTGGTTTTGAAGTGAGGACTGTGGTGGGGGCGACCGTGGTGGTGGCGACTTTGGGGGTGAGTGGTTGTGACAGTTTTAGAGAGAGTTTTTCTTTTTAAAAAAAACTAGAGATAGAGAGAGAAAATGAAGAAGAATCAGTGCAGATGCTTATGGTGTGGCGAACCGAAGAAGAGTTCCGTGAGAGTTAAAAGATGAAACGAAAAATTCTATTAATAATCACGAAAAAATTAATTAAATAAAATTTATATTAAAAATTTAAAAGTTCAATACTAAAATTATTATTTAATTTTTTTAATTATTAATAAATTTATTCAATTATGTAATAATTATCACGAAATCGGATCCGTTAGATCACTACTCCATAACAATCATGTCTCACCGCCTCCAATGAAGTTAACAAAAACATTACAAATACGATATTACCCTTCAATCATTTACACGTGAGCGCCATGATCATTGCATCAGAAATAAACCTAAGCTACATAACACTTTTAACGTTGAGCTCTTCTCTTATTTTCCCTCTCTCGATTGAAATACCAAGTAAAAATGGAAGGGAAGTAACTTTTAATGCTGCCGCTTGTTCAACCACTATTTTGGGAAGAGAATATTTCAAATTCAACTCTTCAACACGTTGGAATTTTTCTGTGGACTATCACTAATTATAATGGTTTTGGTTTTATAAAACCAGGTTAGTAGATTTGATCCAATGAAAAAAGTACGAGAGTCCATATGTTATTAATTTATGATAATGTGGCTTGGACCTGTACATATCTTAATATTATTAAAGTGGGTTAGTAGCTAGTGTAGGCATTAGTTCAATACAGACCCGTAGATGAAATAATCCATTTGGACTCTAAGTAACTAAGGTTACTGATGTATATATAAATAGACTAGGTGCTCTTTGGCTCATAATACTTATGAGTATTCGGTTTTCTATCCATATGAGAAAATTGTTTGTAAGAGTATTGTTGTGGGAGTACAAAGAAGAAGACTGTGAGGTAATTTAAGTTTTCGTAATAACTATGACTCAATCAGATATGTGATTTACTTCTGTAATTATATGCGTTCTAAGTTTCATATATAATATCATTATTTATGTTTATTTAGCCTACACAACACACCTATGAAGTCATTCTTGTATAATGGTGAGTAATTAAATCCCTAATTAATTTGGTACTTAAAGGTTGGAACCCTAATTATTTGAACTGTTATTTTTTAACCCAGCAGTAAACATATTCATTAGATTTTATTATTTACACGACGGGAGATGGGATGTGAAACCCATCTAGACCACCAAGGGCCAAACATCATTTTCGTTAGTAGCAGCAGAAGATGCCAAAAAATCTGTTGCTTTGTTGGTTTCTCTGTACACAAAAGAGATCCACAACTCCTGAAAGTTTTGTGCCAGATCAAGGCAGTCCTGGAAAAGCTGGTTCTACTGAAATTGGTAAGCATGCTTGCTGAGAAAAGCAACACTAACCAAGGAATCAAATTCAATGAGAAGATGAGATATATTTAAGGCTGAAGCAAGTAAAAGGCCTTCTCCAATAGCAAAAAGTTCAGCAACACCATTAGTTGTAAATCCCAAAAACTTGGAGAAGCCTTTAACACAAATTGCTGCAGAGTTCCTGATGATTCCTCCACATACCTGCATTACCAGGACTCCCATTACCAGGACTCCCAAGAGATACTTCAACACTTTTTATTGTGATAAGGTGATCGAGCAGTCGCAAAGCTTTCATCGAGTTGGTCTAGGCCATGGCCCGGAAAAAAAGTTAATAGGAAGCACAACTCATATTCAAAATCTTGATCGCATTTGTGATTTGCTCAGTAGTATTTTCAAAGAAGTGAAAAAATATGAACGTATTATTATATTAGCTTGGAAGTTGAATATTATCATTTCAATCTACAATTGTGAAAAATATGAACGTATTATGCACGTGCACAATACTATGAATAATAAATACTTATATTTTTATTTTGTTGTTTGAATCTCTTCTAGATGATGAAGGTTCCATATTTTGGTCCTACCAAAAAGAAATTCTTGATTTTGCCCTGTGATCAAGAATGGTAGATATAAATTAATCAACTTACAAAAGACTACTTTTCTCTTGTGATATGATTTAAATTGGAAGCAAGTTAGACACTTTGCTAGTGATCAATCGATGCAGTTATAAATTCCAAGTTTGCATGAACATATGGACGCAACCCGGCGGAGAGAATTACAAGTTTAGAATTAAAACAAACTCATGCATTACACAGACTTAAAAACTAGTACACTTATACAACTAGTGAATTAACTGCAACCAAACAGGACACAATCATGTTCACTAGCTACTTAATGAACTGAGGAGACACATACAGACACATGCTATTTGTGGATACCAGATAGAATGGCTAATTAATTATTGTTTCAGCTGATCAACTACTAGCAAGTTACATGTTTATTTTTTTTTTAAAATTGTTAAATTTTTTTTATCAAATTAACCACTTATTACTTGGTACTTTAATTATTATTTAATGAAGTTTAATGATATTTGATTTAATTTTACCCATTCTCAAAGCCTTGATCCCATTTGTGACCTTCTCAATGGTTTCTTCAAAGAATTAAAGCGAATTTCTCAAGTTGATGGAGTGTATTAGTAATTATTTGATGATTTATGAGGTAATTATATTTTAATCTTATTTTTATACTTAAGAAAAATAATTTATTAGAAAAAAATATTATAGATATATTATTAGATAAAAAAATATTATATATATAATCAATTTATAAAATAACAAAAAAAACATATAATAATAGTATTAAATCCATTCCATAATTTATTATTCGTGGGATTTGGTGAATCTAAAGGTTGAAAGTTGATTATTATTTCAATCTACAATTGTGAAAATATGTACATATTATATGCACGTAATCAACATGTACGCACGCAATCTTATGAATGATGAATGTTTATATTTTTATTTTGTTATTTGGATCTCTTTTAAATGATGAATGTTTTATGTTTCGACCTTATTTAAAAGATAAATTTTTCGTTTCACCCGTGTTATTAAGAATGTCAGAAAATTGAAGTAACTAAATTTCACAAATAGAGTGTTTGTTGCAGTCCGGAAAGAAAAGACAATAGTTCCTGTAAGCCTCTTATCAAACGTTTTACTAACTAGTTCCAATTCTAAAACCCCGAAAGTACATTGTCAACAATTATCTTTTCTTTTCGTTTTGAAAGGAAAAGAGATGAATTTTATTGATCACTAATAGCAGAGTTAACCAGGCAGCAGAAAACTCAATTTAAAAAAGCAAAGCTCCATAATACTCTCATACAACTAGCGAATTTACTACAACCAAGCAGGACAATATCATGCATTTTCATGAAAAAATCTTGCTTAACACTAGGCAAGAACTTCTCGCTACTTACTGAATTGAAGAGACAAACACACAACGCATACCAATATTTCAGCTCAACTAATAGCTAGACAGCAGTCCCAATATCTTAATTCAAATTTCTGTGCTCGAATTCTAAATTCCACTCCATATTAGATTGGTCTTTCAACTATATAGAAAATGATTCTATCTACCTTTTTCGGACCCTTTGCTGAACATATGAACGCCACCCCAAAGAGAGAACAAGTTTAGAATTAAAACAGACACGGGCTTAAAGGCCAGTACACTTATACAACTAGCAAATTAAATTGAGATCAGTACATTTAAAGACCAGTACATTCATGTTCACTGGCTACTTATTGAATTGAGATTGACACACATACATACACATGTTATTTGTGGATACCAGATAGAACTTCTAATTAATTAATGTTTCAGCACAACTACTAGCTAGTTAGAGAGGAGTCCAAATATCTTTACCAAGTACCTTGAATCCAAATCTCTCTGCTCGACTTCTAAATTGCCCTGCTCTATTAGCTTCGCCTTCTGCAACTAGATAGAGAATGTGATGCAGGAGGATCCGAGTCAGATGATGCAGAGTTGTCAGATAGCACATTGTTGGCAATGAAGTACTTAGAGTTGGCAGATCGGCGCAAAACTGGTAGGTGGACTACCTAGAACGGGCCACTGGCTCGGATTGGGCCCCGAAGACCCTAATCTGATTGGTAACGGGCCAACAAACAAAACTGAGGTCTTAGCCAAAAACATAACGTTTAGGCCCTCAAATTGGCAGTTTACAGTTTTTAGGAAACTTTTTATTTTATTTAATTTAAATTTAGCCTTAATTTAATTTTCCTATTTTAGGTTCGACCTTATAAATAAGGTCTTAGGGTTTCGTAAACATTATTATTGTATTTGCATAATTTTAAATAAAACATCAGAGCTGTTTCTCTGTATTGTTTATGGTTTTTTCTTGTGTTACTCCCTGTGAACTATCTGTTTGACTAGCCTGCAGAATAATCGCTATTCCGCCCGGCGTCAGAATGACTCTATCCCCCTCTTGATGACCCTTTGCATGAACACCCTCTGCACAGAAAACCGGTTTAGGATGATGACCACTTTTCCTAGTTTTCACGAGAAAGCAGTGCAACTCATAGCTGAAAATTCAATTTCGTAAGATCCTTGAGGTATCTCAAAAGCCCACAGACTATGAGTTGGGACTGAAAACCTTGTACTAACATTTGTGGCTGATAATACTTTGCTGAAAATCTCCATTGTTAAGAGGCTTATATATATATAATCAAAGATCTTAGAAATTGATCACCTATAATAATTATATGCCAGTGAGGTCATGAATTTATAGGACTGATCTCCAGACCAAAAAGCTATCTAGATTCAACTTATAGTTGCGAAGAGTTCTTTGGTGATGTGAAAGTCGTTTGGTCCCCTTCAAATGGTTCCGTGCATGTTTAAAAAAAGAAAATATAGTGATTTAAGTAAAAGTTAGTACCTGGTCACAATTCGATGGAGTATATGGTTGCAACTTGCAAGGACCATTGAACAACATGCACCGTCCAATCCGATCAAAAAATTAAGAACAGCAAGTGGGCTTTCAAAGACAAATGATTTACAATATTCGTAGATTTAAGGTGTATGGTCTTTCTATGTAATTCTGATTTTGCTATTGCATAAAAAAAAAATAAAAAAATAAAAAAAACCAATTACCAACTATCATTTAAATGATGCACTTAATTGTTTATGGTCCGTTTGGTTCACGGATAGAATTACAGTGGGATAGGATTAATATTATAATGGGATAGAATTACGAGAGATTAAAATGGGATTTCTTTATACCATGTTTGGTTTATACAATTTCATGATTGAGATTAAAGTGGGATACAATTTCAGAAACTTTGAAGACACTATAGCTAAGTTTCTGATAGAAAGCGATGTTGAGAGAAGCTTATCCATTCCTACTTGCTATTTAGGAAATTCTTTGCCTTTAGAAGAAAGCCATACGGTGTCACACATGCGTGTCCATGATGACAGTGGGCGACAGTGGAACTTTCCATGCTCAATTCAGCAAAATGAGAGCACAGGTTCAACTGTTGTCACTGTTGGGTGGCTTCATTTTGTTGTCGATAGGAAGCTCAGAGCTCAAGATAAGGTCATATATATATATATAGCTGTTGCCTGCCGCAGGTACAAAGGCTTAGAAATATTAGTTACAGAGTCAGTACTCTATTAAGTGCTATGCGATGAGAATATTAATGAAATGGTGAGCTCTTCAAAAGAATTTATAGAGCACATCACAAGCATTTGTACGTACGTGTTTCGTGTAATAGATAGGACTATAGGCTTGCAGAGTCAGAGAAGGTTCAGTCTTGGTTCCACGAAAAAGAACAGTCAATGGTATAATTTCGTAGTGTTGGTTCCACGAAAAAGAAAAATTATTTAATGCATATATATAAAAAAATTTCATGGATAAATTACAATATTATCCTAATGATTTGATTGTTTGATCATGATAACAACCGCTTTACTAGTATGTAAATATGATAACTAGATTCATTCGGTAAATCTCACTAAGGTCCTATTTGTTCTAACAGTACAAACAACAATTTATTATTTAGCTTATGATTTTTTAAAAGTTTTATGATAAAATAACAGTACTATAAATTATTTAGCGTTTAATAAAACAATGATGAAAACAATTTTTATGAGATGAAATTCAATTTTTTTTGAAATAAAAACCATTTCATAAATCTATTTTTATGGGTGTTTGAGTTTGTTTTTGTTTTATAATAACCAACAAAAAATAAATTGTCCCAAATAAGACTCAACAGAAAATATGCAACGTCAGTTTTGATTCATTCTACCTTCATTAATTTCTTTCTCTCTCTCTCCTTTATACGATTCTCTCATCATTAAAACCCTAGAAAAAATTGAGGCAAACAAAAGAACTCAAGTCATATCTTAGCCAAATTTCCATCAACATATAAATTATCTAAAATTCAACGTATGTATAGAAATCACCAAAAATCAAACAAATACCACTTCACAAATATGTAAAATTATAGTTGGATTGAAGGAAAATGGTGGGGAAAAAGGATGCCTATGAGAGAGTGTTGGTTTTTGTGAGTGAAGTTGATAGCATACATAGAGAAAAATATGAAGTTATGATTCTCAATTTGGACAAGAGAGTATAAAGAACATCATTGACAAAAGAAAGGGAAATGGTGTTTGGTTTGGTGAGAAAGTGGAGAGAAATTTACCCTTTTTCCTTTGATAGCTCACGTGATGAAATCGAGAAGTTCGGAGGGAAGAGTTTTGAGTTATGGAAACTGAAGATGGAGGATCTACTCATGGACAGGGACCTATGGATAGTGATAGTCAATAAGATGTTAAAGAGTACGATGAGCATCATAACAACGTCTATGGTAGAGGCAGCGTCGTCGGTGGTAGTTTCGGCATCATCAACAGTGGTCATCATGGAGTGAAAAAAGCTCGATCGAAAGGCACGAAGTCTGATTCGGCTGTGCTTGGCCGATTTTGTCTTGATAAACATTTTTGGAGAGAAGACTATGAAAGAACTTTGGAAGAAGCTGAAAAGTCTTTATCAGAGTAAATCTCTTGTAAGCAAACTTTTTTTTTGCGGAAGAAATTGTACAACCTTCGTGTAAAACGAGGTTCAAACCTATGAGGGGGTGAATTGGGTTTTAAAAAATTTTGCTAATTACTTTGCAAGTTTTTAAATAGTTAAACGCACAAAGTACTCAAACAAGTAATATGCTTGAAAGTAAAGAGTTTAAGAAAGAGAAAATGAAAACTTCGTTTATAGTGGTTCGGCAGTATCGTATTCCTTCCGACTCTACGCCCAATATCTTCAAGGAGCCTCTTTGAAATAATCCACTAAAACTTTAGCCGTACAACTTCACGAGTGTTGTAAAAACCTTACAACCGATCTCATGGAAGTTAATAACTTCCTCACGGAAGTTACAATTAAGTGGTTAATCCTAAACATTCTAAGAGTTACTATAACTCTTTCCCCTTTACAATAAATAATGTTCGCTGTAAAGTAAATGGTAGAGAGATAGCAATAAGTGCTTTTACAAATGAACAATATCTCTCTTTCAAGAACAAGCTTGAAGAATGACTCAACAATAAATATTTCAAAGCTTTTGATGATTAATAAGCTATCTTGTGAATTGAATGTGTTCTCTTCTTGTTTTAAATGCTCATTGAAGTGGGTTTATATAGCCTTGAATTAATATGGCCATTTGACACTGACTTGGTAGGTTTGGGGCATTAAATACTCAAGTTCTGTGTCTCAAACGATCATATTTTTTGAATTCCTAGTCGATTAGGTCAAGTGAGAAATTTCACTTTTTAGGTTAAGGGAGAGTACCATTCGACTGGGTCCTAAGCACCAATCAATTGAGAACTTTCTGTTCCAGTTACCAGTCGACTAGATCCTCAACATCAGTCGACTGGGAACTTTCTGTCTCATATCCCAGTCGACTGGTATATGGACCCAATCGACTAGGTTGACCTTCAACCCCGTTTTCCTTTTTCAAAAATAGTTTTTGACTTATAAACCTTTTGTATTTTGGTTTTGTCAAAGTCTTTTATAAATTGAGCCACAGATCAAGCTATGTAATTGAATATAAGAGATTTACAATTGTTTCAATTACTTTAATGCCTATTCTAGATCTTCTGTCTTGTTTTGGTGTCTGAATTGCGTTGAGTTCTTGCATCTTGTTTAGGTGCTGAATGTTTTCACTGCTTAAACATTTAGACAAAACTGTTAGTGCAATTAGAATAGTGTTTTGTCTTTATTAAAATCAAATACGGGTCAACACTTCGGATGGCTGAAAGTGATTCTTTCTCCGTTCATCTACATGAGTTCAGCACTTTGATAGGTCAGTTATGGTCTATTAGTGTTGATGTGACAGATGACGATACGACTATTACACTACTCTGCTCACTACCTGATTCATAGGATAACTTGATAGTTGCGATTGATAGTGGTACGACTGATATGTCATTTGAGAATGTAGTGGAAACCTTATTGTTTGAGGAGATGAGACTGCAAGGTACAGAGAACTTGTTAAATGAGGCCTTATCTATGAGAGGACGAACCCACGATAGAGACTACAGGTGGTCTGGTGATAAACCCAAGTTCAGGAGAAGATCGAAAAGTAAGGATAAATCTGGGTTTAAGTGCTGAAAGTGTAGGACGCCCGGACATCTGAAGAAGGATTTCTGAAGTAAGAGTGTGAACCCTGAAAAGCGAACAAGTGAGAGATCAATTTTAAGAAACAAGAACCAGGATAATAATGCTGGTGACTTAAATATGGCGTCTTATTTGGCTCAATCAGATGGAAGTGTTTGGATAATTGACACATGGGCATCCTTTCACATGACACCTCATAGGGACTAGTTTCATGAGTATGAAACCTTTGATGGGGGAAACGTTTTATTAGGAGATGACTCTCCAGTGAAAATTATTGGTCGTGGGAAGGTGAAGTTGAAAATGAATGATAGAACGGTTAGGACACTTCCAAGCGTGATGCATATTCTGGGTCTCTGCAGGAACCTGATGTCAATCGGCAAGATGACGGATAGAGAAGTGAATTTCAGCTGTGACAAAAATTCATGCAAGATGACTCATGGATCGCTAGTAATCACACAAGGTGTTCGGTATGGTATGTTGTACAAGTTGCTGGGAACTACAATACAAAGTTAGTGCAGTGAAGGTTTTATCTCCATAGAGATGACTGATGATGAGGTGAAGTCCTCTATGTTGTGGCATCAGAAGCTTGGATATATTAGTGAAAATGGACAATCTACTTTATTGTCGAAACAGATGGTGAAGGGAGCCCCAGATTGCTTTATGGGATTTGATTTCTCTTAGCATTGTCTACATGGCAAGCATAATCGTGTGAGTTTTAAGTCTACTGGCACAATGATGAAGAGTATTCTGGATTTCATACATAGTGATGTATATGGACCAGTTCCAGTCGAATCTTTTGGAAATTTTAATGATTTTTCAAGGTATGCATGGATTTACTTCATTAAGAGTAAAACTGAGCATTTGATATGTTTCGTGAGTTTAAAGCGTTGGTAGAAAATCAAATGAAAAAAAAGAAAAATGTATTGAGAATAGATAATGGAGAAGAATTTTGCTCAGACAAGTTTGAGCAATTCTATGTGGCAAGCGGCATTGCAAGATAAAAAACAACCCTATATACACCTCAACAGAATGGGGTGGTCAAGAGACTCAATCGGTCACTCATGGAGAAATTGAGGAGTATACTGAGTTGTACAGGCTTGGAGCTGGAGTTTTGGGCAGAGGCAGTGGCTACAACATGTTATCTGAAGAATAGGTCACCTACATCAGCTTTGCAGGATCAGAAACCGTTTGAGGGACTATTTGGGAAGAAGTCAAGTTTGGCTCATGTTAGGGTGTTTGGGAGTGATGCTTATATGCATGTTTCAAAATAAAAGAGGAACAAACTTGACAATAAATCAGTGAAGTGTATTTTCATTGGTTATTAGGATAGAGTCAAGGGGTACAAGTTATGGAATCCAGAAAACATGAGTACAGTTTTCAGCAGAGATGTTATGTTTAAAAAAATATAAAGGGATGTGGCGGTTGTCCAAGATGTACCAGAATAGCCAAAGTAAGTTTAGATTGATCTTAGCCTGTGAGAAAAAAAAAAAAAAAAAAGGGAAACTACCCCACAGACTGCATAAGATATTTCATATTCTGAGCTAGTTGGGTCTAAGCACGATATTCATGTTTCTAATGTAGAGGATGAGCATTCAGATACTGGCTCGGGGGTAGAGACCATGCTTGTCTTAAGGACATCCACACAGGTTAGAAGGCCACCCATTAAGTATTCTCCTAGTGCTTGCAATGCATTATTTGCTTTGAATATTACTGGTGATGATCAAGCAAAGTGAAAGAGGTGATGACCTCTGAGGATGCAAATCTGTGGAAAGATACTATGAAAGAAGAGATGCAGACACTAGATAGGAATGAAACATGGAGCCTTGTGAAATTACCTAGAAATAAGAAGGCAATTGGGTGCAAATGGGTTTTCAAGAAGAAAACAAATGCAGATGGAATAGTAGAAAAATACAAGGCATGTTTGGTTGCAAAGGGTTACTCGCAAATAAAGGGAATTGACTATGGTGAGATATTTTTCCCTGTAGTAAAGTTGACATTTATCATATTTGTCTTATCCATGGCAACTGCTTATAATTTAGAGGTCGAGCAGCTAGATGTGAAGAAAACTTTCCTTCACGGGGTCTTAGAAGAGGAAATTTACATGAAATAACCTGAATGCTTCGTGAGCAAAGGTAAGGAAAACTAGTTTGTAAATGGAATAAGTCTTTGTACGGACTAAAGTAGTCACCACGGATGTGGTACTAGAAGTTTGACACATATGCCATTCAGCTTGGGTTCACTCACAGCTATGTTGATCACTGCGTCTATGTGAAAAGGTTAGGGTTGATTTTATCATTTTAACTATGTATGTTGATGATATGTTGTTGATTGGAATAACAGGAAGATTATTAGCACTGTAAAGGCATCGTTGGCAAAAAAGTTTGACATGAAAGACCTAGGGCCAACAAACTTTATCTTGGGCATGCAGATAAAGAGGGATCTTGAAAAGCGAAAACTGTGGCTAAGTCAGAAGAAGTACATTGAAAAAGTGTTGAAGAAATTTAACATGTCTGACAGCAAGCCGGTAGGGACTCATATGCCTTTGGGAACCAATTTATCTACGGAACAATGTCCGAAGACGGAGGAAAAAGCTGAAGAGATGGTGCACGTACTGTATACTAGTGCTGTTGGAAGCTTGATATACGCCATGGTGTGTACGAGACCAGATATTGCCCAAATAGTGGGAGTATTGAGCAGATATATGTCTAATCCTAGGAAAGAGCATTGGACTGCAATCAAGAGAGCTTTTTTATATCTTCATAGCACGTCAGAGTTTGCATTGTGTTATGGAGGTATGGGAGGTAAGAAGAATCTTGATATTGTAGAATCGATTGCTGTTGCATAAGAAGGAGACATTGATAGCTGGAGATATGTGTTCAATCTGTTTGGTGGGGTGGTGAGTTGGATGAGCAAGAGGCAAAGTGTTGTTGCTCTTTCATCCATAGAAGTATAGTATATGGCGATAACTCTTGCTGGAAAGGGAGCGGTTTAGCTTCAAAGGTTGTGTACTGAGCTTGGTTTTAAACAATGAGCAGTGAAGGTGAAATATAACAATTAATGTGCTATTTTCTTAGTAAAGAATCTTGCATTTCATTCACAGATGAAGCACATTGATATCCAATATCACTTCATCCAGGAAAAGATTGAAGAAAATGTGATAATCTTGGAGAAAATCGATACAACAGTGAACAATGTAGATTTCTTGACAAAAGTAGTTAGTCTAGCAAAGTTTGAGTGGTGTGCTACTGAGATGGGCTTGAAGAAACGGAGTTCTGAGAAGTTTTCCATGTGTGTAAAGTATTTACCAAGTGGGAGATTGTTAGAGTTGGTGCATACTTCACAGGTCTAGATCTGTATAACCCCCAACAACCACGGGGTTTTGCTCTGTACATGTTTTGGGTCTAGTTTTTTGTTTGACGATTTAGGCCCATGAATAGCTGTGGTTTTATAGTAGGGCGGAAACCCTAATTAGGGCGTCTTAAGCTGCTTATAAATACTCTCTATGTACTGAGCGCACATTGTAATTAGAGATTTGTGAGGTTGATAATAGTGAAACTTCTGGGAGAACGTAGCTATATTCTGGGATGAATCTGAGTATATTGTACCTTATTTTCTTTCTATTTATAATTTGTGTGATTGACAAGCCTCAAATCGTTCAATATGAGAGTTCATTCAATGTGAGGGAGAACACGTGACTATGCGCCTAAAACTAAAATTAGGTTAGAAAATCAAAACCGAAAATGACTAAAGTGAATCCAAAAAGAATCTAAACTGAAAAATTAATTAATAAAAGTTTTCGGTTTAATATTGATGGGTTTGAAATTCTATTCAGTGCAAAGACTGATCCAGAACAACTGCAGCTATATAAGAAAAAAAATTAAAAGGAAACATTAATTGGGCTATGATTAACCACTTTATTGATACAAAGAAAGAAGAAGAAATGATAGATTTTTCTAAAAATAGCAAATACCATGAAGAGAAGAGAAGGTTAATAATTACACTAGTTGACATCACCCCAGATATCCTGACCAAATAATCTGATTTTCCTCTGTACTTGAATTTTGAAAGTATTGAGTGGTTCCTCATGAATAATGACCTTGTCTTGAGCTCTGAGCTTCCTATCGGCAACAAAATGAAGCCATCCAACAGTGACAACAGCTGAACCTGTGCTCTCATTTTGCTGAATTGAGCATGGAAAGTTCCACTGTCGCCCACTGTCATCCTGGACACGCATGTATGACACCGTATGGCTTTCTTCCAAAGGTAAAGAATTGCCTAAATAGCAAGTTGGAATGGTTAAGCTTCCCTCAACATCGCTTTCTGTCAGCAACTTTGAGAACACTATAGCCATTATATATATATATATATATATATATATATATATATATATATATATATATATATATATATATATGTAGCTGTTGCCTGCTGCAGGTACAATGGTTTGGAAATAATAGTTACAAGTACTCTCTAATAAAGTATTATGCGATGAGAATATTAATGAAATGGTGAGATTCTTCAAAAGAATTTATAGAGCACATCAGAAGCATTTGTACGTGTTTCGTGTCATAGACAGAACTATGGCCTTGCAGAGTCAGAGAAGGTTCAGTGATGGTTCCACGAAAAAGAACAGTCAACATATATTAAACTCCCATGGGGTGCTCAAATGATAGGCTCAATTAATATTTAATTTAATTTTTAATGATTATTCGGTTAAATTAACATTTACTCATGATTAATTGCCATTTTCTTCTTCAAATGATTTTTAAATAAAAATATAAATTCAGTGGCATGCAATTTCGTGTAATAAACATAATTTTTTATTATTTTTTATCTTTAACTTTAGAGATGGTTCTTGACCAATTGACGGGTCATATGAAATTTTTTATTATGAAAGCGCTTTAAACACCACAAATTATAAGCTGATGCTATTAAGGTGGTGTTTGTTTTTTTTTAAGTGTTAAGCGCTGAATACTAAATGAACATTTGAATTGTGATGAACCAATTAGAGGCAGTGTCTAATGCTGAATAGTTTAGTATTTAGACTATTTGATAACTGAACTGATTCAAACATTTAAATATGTGTATTTTCTCTTTTTAACCCTCTTAACTTTTAAAAACATGATTGTTTGTTGTAAATAAAAGTTAACTACGATATGATCAAAATTTGTACGTTTAATCACAAAAATATTCTCAATTACTTTTTATTTTTTTAATGGATTGAGCTAAGGAGAGGAAGAGGCGGCTAAAGTGGAGGGCACTTTGGGGATTTCGAGGTAGGGGTGCAGGGTGTGGATGCTATAGGGTATAAAAGCCCAGAATGCAGAGGATGATGAGGAAGAGGAATGTGCAGAGTGGTGGTGGTGGTGATTTTGAAGTGAGGACTGTGGTGGCGGTGACTTTGGTGGTGAGTGGTTGTGACATTTTTAGAGAGAGTTTTTCTTTTTATAAAAAAAAAAAAAAAAAAAAAAAAAAAAAAAAAAACTAGAGATAGAGAGAGAATGAAGAAGAATCAGTACAGATGCTTATGGGTGTGGCTGAACCGAAGAAGAGTTCGTGAGAGTTAACGGTAAAACGGAAAAAGTCTACTAGTAACTACAGAAATATTAATTAAATAATAATTATATAAAAAATTAAAAGGTTCAATACCAAAATTACTATTTAATTTTTTCTATAATTACTAATAAATTTTTTTAATTCTGTGATAACTATCACGGAACCGGATTCATGAGATCACCACTCCATAACAATTATATCTCACCGCCTCTAATGAAGTTAACAAAAACATTGCAAATACAATATTACCCTTCAATCATTTATATGTGAGTACCACATGATCATTGCATCAGAAATAAACCTAAGCTACATAACTATTCAGGGAAGGGAATATTTCAAATTCAACTATTCAATATGTTGAAATTTTTTTGTGGGCTATCACTAATTATAGTGGTTTTGATTTTATAAAACCAGTTTAGCGGATTTGATCCAATGACAAAAGTACGAGAGCTCATAGGTTGTTAATTGATAATCATGTGGCTTGGACTTGTGCATATCTTAATATTATTAAAGTGGGTTAGTAGCTAGTATAGGCATTAGTTCAATACTGACTTGTAGATGGAATAACTCATTCGTCCAATACTGATGTATATATAAATAGACTATGTCCACTTTTTGGCTCGCAATACTTATGAGTATTCGGTTTTCTATCCATATGAGAAAGTTGTTTGTAGGAGTATTGTTATGGGAGTACAAAGAATAAGACTGTAAAGTAATTTAAGTTTTCGCAATAATTATGACTCAATCAGGTATATGATTTACTTATGTAATTATATGTGTTCTAAGTTTTATATATAATATTATTATTTATGTTTTTTTGGCCTATAAAGTCATTCTTGTACGATGGTAAGTAATTAAATCCCTAATTAATTTGGTACTTATAGGTTGGAACACTAACTATTTGAACTGTTATTTTTTAACCCAGCAGTAAACATGTTCATTAGATTTTAATATTTATATGACGGGAGATGGGATGTGAAACCCATCTAGACCACCAAGGGCCAAACATATCCAAGTACAAAACACCAAAAAGTGAACAAGGGGCTGTGAAGATCAATAAACATCATTTTCGTTAGTAGCAACAGAAGATGCCTAAAAATCTGTTGCTTCGTCGGTTTCTCTGTACACAAAAGAGATCCACAACTCCTGAAAGTTTTGTGCCAGTTCAAGGCAGTCCTGGAAAAGCTGGTTCTACTGAAATTGGTAAGCATGCTTGCTGAGAAAAGCAACACTAACCAAGGAATCAAATTCAATGAGAAGATGAGATATATTTAAGGCTGAAGCAAGTAAAAGGCCTTCTCTAATAGCAAAAAGTTTAGCAACACCATTAGTTGTAAATCCCCAAAACTTGGAGAAACCTGCAACACAAATTCCAGCAGAGTTCCTGATGATTCCTCCACATACCTGCATTACCAGGACTCCCAAGAGATGCTCCTTCCGGATTAAGTTTGTAGTGAAGAAAAATAATTTTTTGAGTCGTTTTATGGTGATTTTAAAAAATAGCATGATTTCGTGCCTTTCAAATATTCTAGAGTTGCAGCAAAGCATGCAGATGGAATTTGTTGATGACCAAAAGATTTAATATACTAAGATATTTATATAATGTTGATTGCGTAGCATCTTTAAAATGTTTTATAGTGTGCACTTCAACACTTTTTATTGTGATAAGGTGATGATCAAGCAGTGGCAAAGCTATCATCCAGTTGGTCTACGCCATGGCCCGGAGAAAAAGTTATTATTAAGCACAATTCATATTCAAAATCTTGATCCCATTTGTGATTTGCTCAGTAGTGTTTTCAAAGAAGTGGTGAAAAAATCTCAAATTGATGGAGTATATTAGTAATTAGTTTATTTGATGATTTATGAGGTAATTATATTTTATTTTTATTTTTATACTTAAGAACAAGAATTTATAAAAAAAAATAATATTTATATCTTATATTACGTAACATAATCAATTTATAAAATAACAAAATAATCATATAATAATGGTATTAAATCCTTTCCTTATTTCATTATTCATGGGATTTGACCTAACTCAAACTTGGAAGTTAATTATTATTTCAATCTACAATTGTGAAAAATATGAACGAATTGTGCACGTGCATAACTCTATGAATAATAAATGCTTAAATTTTTAATTTGTTATTTGAATCAAAGACGATGAAGGTTCCATATTTTGGTCCTATCTAAAAGAAATTCTTGGTTTTGCCATGTGATCAAGAATGATAGATATAAATTAATCCACTTACAAAAAAACTATTTTTCTCTTGAGGTATGATTTAAATTAGAAGCAAGTTAGACGTTTTTCTAGTGATCGATCGATGCTGTTATAAATTTCAAGTTTGCATGATCATACGGATGCAACCCCACGGAGAGAATTACAAGTTTAGAATTAAAACAAACTCATGCATTACACCGACTTAAAAACTAGTACTCTTATACAACTAGCGAATTAACTGCAACCAAACAGGACACAATCATGTTCACTAGCTACTTATTAAATTGAGGAGACACACATACAGACACATGCCATTTGTGGATACTGGATAGAACGGCTAATTAATTATTGTTTCAGCTGATCAACTACTAGCTAGCTAGAGGGCAGTCCAAATATCTTCACCAAGTAATCTAATTCCAAATCTCTCTGCTCAAATTCTGAATTATGCTGCTCCATCAGCTTCTCTTCCACTAGATAGAGAATGACTCTATCCCTTTCTTTCAAACCCTTTGCACGAACGTATGCACGCAACCTAGCAGAGAGAACATGTTTAAGATGATTATCATTTTTCTCTAATTTTCAAGCGAAATTGGCACCATTGATGGTCAATCATGTCCATATATAGCTGAAAAATCAATTTCGTATGACCCTTCAGGTATCTCAAAAGCTCATAAATTATGAGTTGGAACTAAAAGCCTTGTACTAATTACATAAATGAGTAATAACTCTTTGGTGAAAATCTTCATTGTTAAGAGGCTTATATATATAATCAAAGATCTTAGAAATTGATCAGCTATAATAATTATATGCCACTGAGATCATGAATTCTTCGGTGATGTGAAAGTCGTTTGGTCCCCTTCAAATGGTTCCGTGCATGGCTAAAAAAAGAAAATATAGTGATTTAAGTAAAAGTAAGTACCTGATCACAATTCGATGGAGCATATGGTTGCAACTTGCAAGGACCATTGAACAACATGCACCGTCCAATCCGATCAAAAAATTAAGAACAGCTAGTGGGCTTTCAAAGACAAATGATTTACAATTCCGTAGATTTAAGGTGTATGGTCTTTCCATGTAATTCTGATTTTGCTATTGCAAAAAAATAAAATAAAATAATAAATATACCAATTACCAATTATCAATTAAATGATGCACTTAATTGTTTATGGTCTATTTGGTTCACGGATAAGATTGCAATGGAATAAGATTAACATTATAATGTAATAAGATTATGAAGGATTAAAATGGGATAACAAATATAAAGATTAAAATGTCATTCTTATATTTTATTATAAATCTTATATATATACCAATTACCATTACTGAGAGAGAGAGGCAGAGAGCTTTGCTTTGTTTTTTTTTTTTTTCTTTTTTGGCTGTATCATGAAACCAAGAAAAAGGGGAAGGAGGAGAGGTGCGACGAGGAGGGCGAAGCTAAGGAGAGATGAATGGGGAGGAGAGAGACCGTGATCCGGTGAAGAAGGAGGAGGAAAAGGAAGGAGAGAGGAAGGTCGCAAAATCTGTTGAGGAGGATAGAGGAGAGAGAAGAGGAAGGAGGAGGAGAGAGGAGAGGAAAAAAGAGGTGCAGGTTCGGAGGAGAGGAGGCCGAAGGGGAGGGGAGGTGGTCGGAGGAGCTAGTGAAGCTGGCCAAGGGAGCTGGGGGAGGTGGCTGTCGCAAAGAAGAAGAAAGAGGGAGGGCTAAAATGGTCTTTGAATAAAAAAAATTAATCCCACAAACCTGTAATTGATTATATCCCAGGGGGTTAGGACATATTTTAGGGATTGCGACTAAATTAGTCTCAATTTAATCTTAGATAAATTGTTAGTCCCTCAAATCAAATATGAGACTAACAATTCATGTAAGATTAAGTTAGTTATCAAACTGCCCCTTAGAGTCTAAATTCTTTTACTAATTCTCTCTAATGCATGCATGTAAATCTAAATTAATTAAACAAAAGCAGTAGCAAGAAAACTTTGGTGAAAATTTAAATTCAAACTAAATAAAAATGGTTTTGTTAGTATATCTACATGAGAACTATCCTACATAAAAAAATAAATAAAATATAAGATTGTATTATATACATGATTTTGACCCAAAATTCATAATCTTAAGCTTTTAAATCATATTAATTTTCACCTATATATATCAAACTCATATCTTCTTAGACTAATTCAAATTGATAAATTGATTGTGATCATTTTTACTCCCGCAATACTTCCCGTGAGAACTCCCAGTACGAAAATATTCTCTAAGAATGTTTCACATAAATCCATAATTAAAAAGTCATTCTCATGACATCAATTTTTTTTTTGGTATCTCTCACGCTGACGACCCTACCAAAATCAGCTAAACTTCTTTTTCAACGAAATATTACGTTATCACGACATAATTAATTAACCAATTATTGTTGGTACCACACATATGCTTAGTTGAACTTTTCTTTACCTAAAATTTCTCATATATGACCCCACCACCATAATTTGACAAACATTTTTCACGATAATTATTTATGATTTTTGTGTATATAAACATAAACTCAGGATATTCTAATTGTAACCATGCGAAAACTGTAATAATAAAAAATATTTTTTGATGGATTAATGGTAGAGTATTTTTTATTAATAAAAATATTTTATATGATATTTTTTATCACAAAAAAATCTCAAAATATATTTTTTAAAAATGAAATAAAACACATGATATTTTTTTATAATTAAACTTAAAAATTAAACAAATTTTAAATTAATTTTAAATCCACCCAAACAAATCTTATATATTTGCCCAGTTGGTTCAAGTATTATCATTTTAGATACATCACTGTTACGGATCATGATATTCTCAATTTAAAAATTGATATTAAATCAAGTTTATGAATAAATTGAATGTCACATAATCAAATGGAGAATACTCAAATTCAAATTTGTCAATGACATTTAATTTTACTATGAACATAACATCCATTTCAATTCTTAAATAAAGAGGTTCGCAGTTTTGTATTTATATGATCGAAATTCAGCATTAATCTCATTAGTTGTGAGGCTCACACAAACGTGTGAGTTCAATTTTTTTTTTCTTAATTGTTTTTTTCTTTTTTACTCTTTTTTTTTTTTTCTTCTCAGTTGAAAAGCAAAATTCTTTTTTATGTGACAGCCAAAAGAGTGCTACAGAAAAAAGAATTGGCTTGAAATAGCAGATAATGTTAAAATTTAGCATTAACCTCGTGTCAAAAACTTGTTTAAAGTTTTAGCTTTTATTGAAATCTTAAATCTTAATTAATTGACTATGAAACTGCACCACTTTTTTCTTTCAAAAATAGCCTTTAGAAACATACACAAAATTTATTAAATTTATAAAATGATCAGTTACCTCAAAAACACAGTTAACAATTGATTATTAAATCTTTAAAAAAAAATTGATTTTAAAAAAACAAATAGTTTTATTATTTTTGGTAATAATAGATTTATTGTTTCTATTATAGTAAATTTGGATTTATACTGTAACTTGTTTTGATTTATTGATTTATCTTGAAAGAAAATATATATATATATATATATATATATATATATATATATATATATATATAATGATTTAAGTAAAAGTTAGTACCTGATCACAATTCGATGAAGTTTATGGTTGCAACTTGCAAGGACCATTGAACAACATGCACCGTCCAATCCGATCAAAAAATTAAGAACAGCAAGTGGGCTGTCAAAGACAAATGACTTACGATATTCGTAGATTTAAGGTGTATGGTTTTTCTACGTAATTTTGATTTTGCTATTGCAAAAAAAAAATCAATTACCAATTATCAATTAAATGATGCACTTAATTTATTTAAATATAAAATAAATAAATATAATATATATAATATATATAATAATTTTAAAAAAACATAATTATAAAAACATTGTTAGTTAACCGATTAACTGATTGAATTTGATTTGATCAATTAATATCGAAATACTTTGATTAATTCGATTCAAAACTTTTAATCGACCGTTTGAACACGCATACCCACAATAGACTTGTATTGCTATATATTTACCAATTTTCACTCTTTTGATAGTGATTTATCTCTAGAAAAATAAAATATAGTGATTTAATAAAAGTTAGTAGTTGATGACAATTCGATGGAGTATATGGTTGCAATGACCATTGAACAACAAGCACCGTCCAGTCCGATCAAAAATCTTGCTTAACACTAGGCAAGAACTTCTCACTACTTACTGAATTGAAGAGACAAACACAAAACACATACCAATGTTTCAGCTTAACTAATAGCTGAATTCAAATTTCTGTGCTTGAATTCTGAATTCCACTCCATATTAGTTTCGTCTTCCAACTACATAGAGAATGATTCTATCCACCCTTTTCGGATCCTTTGCAGAAACATATGGACACCATCTCGAAGAAACAACAATACTAAAAAAGGTACGGGAATGAATAAAATGATGAAATATTTATCACTGCATTGCCTTTAACAAGTACAGACCAAAGAACAATATACAGAGGCCGGAGACAATAATAACAAATTGTAACAATTTTCAGCTCACCTCAACACAAATATTGATGAAATAACAAACTAAGGAATATTCCTCATAACAGAAAATACAAAGCAATTAGAAAGAGAGCTATAAAAAAAAAAAATTGTATCAACTTTATCCACATTAAGTTGGTACCACATATTCTATTAAGTTGAACTTTTCTGTACGGAGTACCAAAAGAATCGCTCCTACTATAAAATCTTGCAATGTGCCCTAAGTTCACACCACTAAGTGAAAAGTCTACATCTAGCTAAACTGTCAGTCAAATCTCTGCAAAAACAAAAGAATATTTAGCCAACGTGCTTTGAGACGGAACCACGTTGAAAGAATTTTCCATAGATTCTAAAACGATACTTGAACCAAATCGGCAAATATATATATAACATAAGATTTGGTTGGATGGCTTTAAATTAATTTTAAGTTAGTGTTTAATTTTTAAAAATTATAAAATATTTAATCAAATCTAATTAAGTTTTATTAAATAATAATTAAAATATCAATTAATAAATAATTTGATTTGATTTATGTAAATTAAGTTTTTAAATAATTTTAAAAAGTAAATATCAACTTAAAACTGATTTTAAACCCTATAGTCATATTATCCGATTCTCTCAATCTATAGTGAGGTATCTAAAACTAATAATTGGACTGGTAAAATAAAAACTCTACTTGGACAAAATAGTGCAAATTAAAGGCAATTTTGATTTGACTTACCTTTCCAAATCAAAATTTGATTCACTTATGGGTCCTTAATATACAAAACAAAAAATAGATTTTTTTTGTTTTATCTTTTTTTTAAAGCCACCGATATACAAACCTTGATTCCTTTTCCTTTTTCTGTTATTTTCATTCTCTGATATGGTTCATGGCATGATAACCATCGATATTTGCATTATTCAAGATGTTTTAACAATTTTGCATCATTTATATTGGTTCATTTATTTTGGGTTGAGTTATGGAATGATTAATCAGATCATTAAATAATTGACACTCAACACCAAATCAGATCAGTCTTTATTTGAAGACATCTTGTTGCTTTATTAATTTTGACATGTTCGTGGATAAACTTTGATTTTATTGGTTTTTTTTTAATTTAAATTAGGAATTTGCTAGAGATAGTCTTTCGGTGGAATTAACTCGAGAACGAGTGACGGCAATATATGCTTTAAGGAAGGCCTGGGTGCTTCCCTTGGGGCTGGTCTTAGCATTGTCTTGGCTGTTTTCATGGGTGCAGCATCTGCTTTAAGGAAGCCCTGATTACTCATAATTTTTTTATCATAATTAATGCCAGTATATTTCCCAGATGTGGTCAGGTTTTCTGTAACCTTGTTTCTTCATTAGTGTAAATAGTTATTTTCGCTAGTAGAGTAAATTATCTTAGAGCACTCTTAGCATATGTTCAACCATTTCTTCATTCTATTAAATGTAAATTTATTGAAACCAATTGAGTTTGCATTGAGTGTAGACAAGACATTGTAATGCCACAGGGAATGTGAAAATGAAATGAAAATTATACGATTATTGTAGAGGTTCATTGCTAGTGTGATATTATAATCTCCCTCTATCTCTCTCTCTCTCTCCCCCTTGTCATAGTAGTGGTTTTTGACCTCTAGAATTACTTGTAATGAAATTCTACAAAAAGAAGAAGAAATTTATAGCTTATTTCATTGACAAACTCAATGAGAAACACGAAAGCCATCAAAATTGCATGGCCACCGTAGACAAAACTGAGACAGAAATTAGTTACTGAATTATTTGTGTTAATTTAGTTTTTTTAAGTTACTGAATTTTTTTTTCTTAGGAATATATTTCACATATTGATATATTATTTGACTTATAAGATGTGAGGATAACAAACCAACCAAATTGAGCAGTTGAGGCAAACCCTTTTGAAGGAAGAATTTTGAGTCGTTCATTTTCATTTTATCAATTTATCAAAGTTGTATTTGATCAATGAATATTGTATCTTAAAGTTGTCATCAATTACCTTATTTTTAAGAAGAAAAATGTCATCTTTTAGATATTGAATAAACTTGAATATTGTATTTGATGAGTTGGTTGTTTATATTTTATCAAATTGTGAAAGTTGTATTGTATTTTTTATTTTTATTTTTAAGAATTTATTTAACAAACAAACATGACATGATCAGGGAAAAAGTGTTGTCATGTTTAATCGATGATATATAAAAAATACTAACATTTTAAAAATAAAATAATATTAATTATTTCTAAGTATTTTATGTGTGCTAAAAAATTGTATTTAGTAAATATGAGAAATAAAATTAATTTTAGATATTAAAATTTAAACTGAATACTGAAAACTGAAAACAATTATAAGAAGGTGTAATTCAAACAGTTTTCTATTTTCAAAACAATTTTCAAACACTGATTATTTAAACATGTTTTTTTCAAAAAATTGTTTTCAAAAACTATTTTCGAAAACAATTTTTAAACATTAAAAATTAAAAATTAAAAATTATTATCAAACATGCCCTAATTATCTATAAGGCTATGTTTAAGCTATCATTCTCATGATTTTCCAAAAGCTGATATTCCAAAAGCGTTTCGGTGATGTGAAAGTTGCTGTCCCTTCAAATGGTTGCATTCTTGGCTCACGCATTCTTTGTCTCCAAGCTTAGAAATTATTTAGTTTCATCCACTGTTTTCAGGCAACTTTTTGCTAAAAAAAAGTTGTATTAACATATGGTTGATTGGTCGACTGCTTAAACCTTAAGTCAATCTAAAATTTATCCACATTAAGTTGGTACCACACATTCTGTTAAGTTGAACCTTTCTGTACGGAGTACCAAAAGAATCGTTCTACTATAAAATCATGCAATGTGCCCTAAGTTCACCCTACTAAGTGAAAAGTCTACAACTAGCTAAACTGTCAGTCAAATCTCTGCAAAAACAAAAGAATTATATATAGCCAACGTGATTTGAGACGGACCCACGTTGAAAGAATTTTCAATAGATTCTAAAACGATATTTGAGCCAAATCGGCAAATATATATTACATAAGATTTGGTTGGATGGTTTTAAATTAATTTTAAGTTAGTGTTTAATTTTTAAAATTTTTAAAATATTTAATCAAATCTAATTAAATTTTATTAAATAATAATTAAAATATTAACTAATAAGCAATTTGATTTGATTTATGTAAATTAAGTTTTTAAACAATTTTAAAAAATAAATATCAACTTAAAATTGGTTTTAAATCCATCCAAACATACTCATAGTGACATTATCCGATTCTCTCAATTATAATGAGGTATCTAAAACTAATAATTGGACCGGTAAAACAAAAACTCTACTTGGACACAATAGTGCAAATTAAGGGCAACTTCGATTTGACTTATCTTTCCAAATCAAAATTTGATTCACTTATGGGTCCCTAATATACAAAACAAAAAATAGAATCTTTTTTGTTTTATCTTTTTTTTAAATTTAATTTGAGTTAGCTAAATATACTTTATAGATATTGTTGTGCCATGCAGCCTCAACAAATTCATATTTACTTTAGTCATATATTTTGTGATAAAACATATATATTTATGGTAAAATTGTTTTTTTAATTATTTTTATCATTATCACAAAATTATGTGTTTTATTATAAAATATATAAATAAAGTAAATTGTTATTTTTTTATGAAAGCACCTTATAAGAAACTACAATTGACTAATTATATAAGTTGAGGCTACTGAGGCTTGGTGATTAACATATGCTAACGTAAATTCAATCCCGATAAGTTTTCTATGGACTTTGATTCTTCATTCAATTATTGTATTTGCTTTGCTTGATGTATTTAGAATATTTTTTTTTATGAGGGAGTTTTTGAAATAAAGTTTCTTTCTACCTTTTTAAAGAATGTAAATTATATCTACATCCCAGAAATTTGGATATAAATACAATTACATATTAAAATTTTAAAAATAACAATCACATCTCACCGCCCAACAAAATTAATGAAAACATTGAAAATACAATATTACCTTTCAATCATTTACAGGGAATCATCACATGAGCGTTGCATCAGAAATAAATCTAAGCTTCATACAAATGAATTTGATTGATAGTTAATGGCAGAGTTAACCAGACGGAAGAAAACTCAAGTAAAAAAGCAAAACTCCATAGAGAATTAATAATAATGTCATACAACTAGCAAATTTAGTAGCTACAACGAAGCAGGACACACAACACTTCTTATTGAATTGAAGAGACAAACACGCAATACATGCCAAAAACTAGAGAGCAGTCCAAAAACTAACTAGCGAAGTAACTAATTATTGATTACATGCCAAAAACTAGAGAGCAGTCCAAAACTTAACTAGCGAAGTAACTAATTATTGATGAGACACACATGCGAAGTAACTGCAAACATACAGAGACATGCCATTTGTGGATAGCTAGAGAGCAGTCCAAATATCTTTACCAAATAACTTGACTCCAAATCTCTCAGCTCGAATTCTAAATCGTGATGCTCTATTAGCTTCGCTTTCGGCAACTAGATAGAGAATGACTCTATCACCCTCTTGTAGACTCTTTGCATGAACATACGCACGCCACCCTGCAGAGAAAACAGGTTTAGGATGATGATCATTTTCCCTAATTTTCAGACGAAAGCTGCACCATTGATGATCAGTCAAGTCCATAGCTAAAAAATCAATTTCGTAAGACCCTTGAGGTATCTCAAAAGCCGGCAAACTATGGGTTGGGACTGAAAACTTTGTACTAACATCTGTGGCTGATAATACCTTGCAGAAAAGCTCCTTCATTGTAAATGAACTTTTAATGATCTTAGTTTTTGATCAGCTATAATAGTTATGCTAAGATGGTTATATTTATAGCCCGCTAGGCTTAACAATTAATGACAGATGGTCCAAATTTTTAATTTGTTTTTCATAAATGTCGGCGGTGTTGAATCTCATGGGTGAATTGTCACGTTTTTCTTTTATAGTATGTATTTGATTAATCTTTAATTTATTGGCTTGTTGTATGATAATCTAATATTTGCAAGGTGATATTAAAATATGTAATTTTTTAATAATTTAATGTGAAATCACATTTGGGATTTTCAAAAAAAAAAAAAAAAAACTTCTGGGTTTTCTTAAAAAAACTTTTGGGTTTGTTTATCTGATTTAAAAACTGATTTAAAACTCATCCAAACAAATCATATATACTTCCCCATTTGGAGCAAGTATCGATATAGATACGTCACTATATTTTAAATTGATTTTAAGTATCGTTAAGTGTATTGAAAATTCTCCCTACGTGGGTCCCGCTCCAAGATCGTTGGCTAAAATAATATTATTTAACTGTATTCTTCACGCAAAAATACATGGTTAGATTGGGTTTAAGACATTGGTTTTAGACCATCTCGAAACTTCACTGATAATTTTAAAAAAAATTTCATTAATAACGTCGGTGTAAATGTGAGACTAAAAAAAATAAAGCTTAATAATAAAAAATACCATGTGGTTGACTTCATTTTCAAAAAATATTTTGAAGTTTTTTTTTTGTGGCAAAAAATACATCGTGGTTGACTCTATTTTTAAAAAATACCCTGAAATTTTTCTTTTGAGAAAAAAAATACTCTATGGTATATTTTTGTTAACAAAAAATACCATGTGGTGTGTTTTTTTTAGTCAACCATAAAGTATTTTTTACTATAAAAGAATCATCGAGATAATTTTTTTTAAAAATAAAATCAATCACAAAATATTTTTTATAATTAAATTAAAAAAATAATATTAACAATAAAATTTTATTTAATTATTAATAATGTTTGGGGCTGGTATGAAACATTCATGCGTGCAACTGTTTTCAAAAGCTAGCTATGAGATTTGACGTCTGACAGCTTAATAGCCTAATAGCTATCAGACTTGAGGTCTGACAGCCCTAATAACCAACTCAAATTTGTTTTTATGTTTTTTCATACGGCCGATATTTAACTTTAAACAATCAAACCTTGGATCTGTATGGGTCCACGCTAATGAGTAGAGAGAATCGGATAAGGAACTTTTAAGGGCAAAATGGGTAGTGCACGACTAATGTTACGCAAGCATCAGTGCGTCATGGTGACTTATTGCGGCATCTAACTTGCTTTATTTTAATAAAAAAATATCATAATAAATAAGTAATTTTAATAACACTTAATCATAATTTATAATTCTATTCATTACAAACTTATGATTTGAAAGGTTGACTGCTTGCGCCTCAAGTTTAGAGTTTAAATATAAATATAATTATATGTTAAAATTTTAAAAATAACAATAACATCTCACCATCATTAAATAAAATTAACGAAATATTTAAAATGCAATATTACATTTCAATTATTTAAATAACTAATTTTAATTTATTAAAATAATTATAAATTTAAATATATTTATACATAAGTTTCATAATTAATTAAAATTTTATGTCTCCAAAAGTGAATTTTTTTCATACGGCCGACATTTAACTTTAAACAATCAAATCCAGGATCTATGGGTCCACGCTATTGAGTGAGAGAGAATCGGATAAAGAACTTTTAAGGGCAAAATGGGTATGGTGACTTATTGTGGGCCTTCTCCAGGTGATAAATGTCGGTGGTGTTGAATCTCATGGGTGAATTGTAACCTTTTTCTGCACTAATTAATAAACAAAAAGTAGATTTATTATTTCTTTTATAGTAACTTTTCTTGAATCTTGATTAATTGATTTATCTTTAATTCATTGGCTTATTGTATGATAATCTAACATTTGCAAGGTGATATTAAAATATGTAATTTTTTAATAATGATTTTCATAAAAAAAAAAAAACTTTTGGGTTTTCTTAAAAAAACTTTTGGGTTTGTTTATCTGACAATAATTTAGAGAGAAAGGATTTTGTGTACAATCACAAAGATTAAGTAAGAAAATGAGAGAAATTTTTTTAAATATTTTTTATTTAATTATATTTAAAATAATTTTATTAACTAAAAAAATAATTGATCAGCTATAATAGTTATATGCATGATCAATTTATAGCCAGCTAGGCTTGACAATCTAACAGATTGGGTCCAAAAAGCTATCTAAAATATTCTGTTTAAGCAGTCATTTTTGAAGAATGATGTGAAAGTTGTTTTGTCCCCTCATCCACGGCTCATGCAACAGCTGTCCGAAAATTAAAGATCAAAGCCCGAATTTTTAATTTGTTTTTCATAATTGTATAAGTTTATTGATGCATGAGGATCCGAGTCAGATGATGCATAGTTGTCAGATAACACGTTATTGGCACTGAGGTACTTAAAGTTGGCAGATCAGCGCAAAACTGGCAGGTGGACTATCTAGAACGGGCCACGGGCTCAGATCGGGCCCTGGAGATCCTAGTCTGATTGGAAATGAGCCAACAAACAAAACTAAATATATCTTCAGCATAGCAGGATTTTAGCCAAAAAAGATGTTTAAACCCTCAATTTGGCAGCTTTCAGTTTTTTAGGAAACTTTTTATTTTATTTGCAATTACTTTAAATTTGGCCTTAATTTAATTTTTCTATTTTAGCTTTGACCTTATAAATAAGGTTATAGGGTTTAGTAAACATTATTATTTATTTGCATAATTTTGAATAAAATTCAGAGTTGTTCCTATGTTTTTTAGGGTTTATTCTCTTGTGTTATTTTCTTCCCAGTGAATTATCTGTTGAAAACTAGCCTGCAGAATAATCGTTATTCTGCTCGGTGTCAGTTGGTATCAGAGCTTCAGTATCTTCCTGGGGTGAGATTTCATCAGTTTCCATGGCTGGTGGTCGTGGTCGTGGTCGTGATCGTCGCGGGCAGGTTCTGAACAAGGAAGCCCCACATCGTGATCGTAACGTTCAGGATGCGATGATTGAGGATTTACAGAGGCAAATTGCAGAGTTAACCCAACATCTAACGACGCAGAATTTCGGTGATTGTGAGATGGAAGATCACGATTCCGATTCAAGTTTTGAAAACCTGTATTACAATCTTGCTCGATTCGGGGAACGCCGTGGTCGGGAGGATCGTTATCGAGACCTCAGTTTCAGAGTGGATCTGCCCGAGTTTTCTGGTATGTTACAGGCCGAAGAATTCGTCAATTGGTTGAATGAAGTAGAACGTGTTTTCGAGTATAAGGAAGTCCTATATCGTGTCAAAGTGAAACTGGTCGCCATCAAACTCAAAGGCAGAACATCTGCATGGTGGGAGCAGTTGAGGCTCTCACGCGACCGACAGGGCAAGGCCAAGATCACTGATTAGAAGAAGATGAAGGGTCACTTCCTTCCTTTCGGTTACACTCAAACCTTGGATCAGCGACTTCATTCATTGAGGCAAGGCACGAGATCGGTTGATGATTACACGGAGGAGTTCTATCAATTGATAGCCCCGAATGATTTATCTGAGACAGAAAAACAGATTGTGGCACGATATTTGGGGGGATTACGACAGCCCCTGTAGGATGTCCTTAGCCTTCACTCGCTGTGGACCATTTCTGAAGCATATCAGCGTGCATTTGCGGTGAAAAAATAGCAGAACAGGAGACCAATGAACAGAAGCGATCAAAGCAGTCGGCCAGTTCGCCCTCAAGAATCCCGTCCTGCCCAGCAGCCATTCTAAGGTAACTCTAACTCAAATATTAGATGTTTCAGATGTGGTGAATAGGGACATAAAGCGACTGAGTGCAGGAAGCCTGCTAGTTAGAAGGGCAAAAATCTCCTGATTGAGGACAATGTGGTAGACGAAACTGAGGAGATTGGAGAGCCTGTGTATGATGATGATGAAGATGGAGATATGTTGTATAGGGTTGGCCATGAGACTCTGGTCGTTCGTAAGAGTATACTGACCTCCAAGGGCGATACAGGGGACGATTGGTTGAGAACCAATATTTTCCACACGACCTGCACAGTTGCAGATAAAGTTTGTAAGATGATCATTGACAGTGGTAGTTGTGAGAATGTAGTGTCTGAAGAGACTGTCCAAAAACTGCAGTTGAAGACAGATCGTCATCCTAAGCCGTATAAATTATCGTGGCTGAATAAAGGCAGCGAGGTAATAGAAGATAGGCGATGTCTAGTGTCTTTTTTGGTTTGTAGAAAATATTTTGATAATACTTGGTGTGATGTTGTGTCTATGGATGCTTGTCATGTATCGTTAGGCAGACCTTGGCAGTATGATCACAGTGTTATTCATGATGAGTGGAAAAATACATATTCCCTTAGCATCAAAGGAAAGAAGATTGCGTTAGTACCTCGTCGGGATGGAACCACTCCTACCCCGGTAGCCAATAATACTAATCTGCTTTCGATGTCTAGGTTTTTAGCTGAGATTGAGCGTGGAGACGTGGTCTATGCTCTGCTACCTTGTGGGAATAGTGCAACATACGTGAATCCAGATTTATCCAGCAGAGGTGCAGCAGCTGCTAGCAGAGTTTTCTGACCTGATGCCAAAGGATCTTCCTCCTGGGTTGCCGCCTGATATATTTAATGTGAAACACCTGAGTCCTTGTTTTGTGGATTCCGATGAAGCTATTGTGAACTCCGAGACGAGTTCTTTCCAACCCGAGGTGACTGATGCAGGAGGATCCGAGTCAGATGATACAGTGTTGTCAGATAACACATTGTTGGCACTGAGGTACCTAGAGTTGGTAGATCAGCGCAAAACTGGTAGGTAGACTACCTAGAATGGGCTCTGGAGACCTTAGTCTGATTAAAAACAGGCCAACGAACAAAACTGAAGACTTTGTCTTCAACATAGCAGAATTTTAGCCAAAAAAGACGTTTAGACCCTCAATTTGGCAGTTTTCAGTTTTTTAGGAAACTTTTTATTTATTTGCAATTACTTTAAATTCGGCCTTAATTTAATTTTCCTATTTTACCTTTGACCTTATAAATAAGGTTTTAGGGTTTAGTAAACATTATTATTGATTTGTATAATTTTGAATATAATTTAGAGTTGTTCCTCTGTTTTTTAGGGTTTATTCTCTTGTGTTATTTTCTTCCCTGTGAATTATCTATTAAAAACTAGCCTGTAGAATAATCGCTATTCTACCCGGTGTCATTTATTAATCACATATATGCATATGTTTTGTTAATTTCTTTCATTAATATATGGTTTATACATTACAACGTCCCATATATATGTTGGATTGAGCCATATTGCTAAATGCATGGTTACAGGGACCAGTGAACAACAATAGGGCTTTCAAAGACTTTATAAAATTGTAGACTTGGTTTTCAAAGACGTAGCAAGATAAATCACTAAATAAAATCATTTATCAGCTCCATAAACATTTGCGATAGAGACTACTTATTGCTGATGTTATTAAATTGCAAAGTCGAAAAATAATGATTGATGGTACTCCTTAAAGAAGGCCGGAAGGCATGGATTAAAGAGAAAGGGTTTGTCTATGTGACAATAATTTAGAGAGAAAGGGTTTGCGTTTATGAGGATTAAGTAAGAAAAAAAAAAGTGAGAAATTTTAGAATATTTTATCATTAATTTAATTATGTATAAAATTAATTTTATTAATTAAAAAATAACTTTTAATCTTAACCCCATCACCTATATATATATATGTTTTGTTTTTGAAGTTATTTAAATGCAAATTAAATTACCAAAATTTAAAATTTTTAAAACAAAATTCAAATTTGTCTATCATTACCTTGATTCTAAACATGCATAAAACTTTAAATTTTGATAAATTAAATTATATTTAAACAACTCTCAAACAAAACTTAAAAATATTTGCATATATTTTGAAAGGGCCGTCTACTTAGCATACCACATACTAACCTTAAACAACAAAACTTTGAAAATCTAGAGTTTTACATTTGGTGCAAGTAAAAACTTCTTGAGAATTTGTGTGGGACCATAATAGAAAAGTTTAATTTTGAAAAAACAAAGGAATTGTTATTTTTGATTGGTTTGGGTTTAGATCAATTAAAAACTTCATTGATAATTTTAATAACTTTATTGATAATGTTAATTTTTAAGTCTTATATTTATATTAATATTATCAACAAAATTTTTTAAAATTATCAGTAAGATTTTCAACCTACTTAAATTTAACGATCTAAACCTAAACAACCAAATTTTTTTGCAAAGTGGGTACGTAGTGCGCAGCTAATGTTTCGCAAGCATGAATGCATCATAGATAGTGACCTAGGGCGGCCTTTCTGTACCTTATCTAGGTTGTGCTTAATCAAAGTCAGAGCGGGACCCATGTCGAGGAGTGATGGTCGGCAGTATCTATGAGCTAGGGGAGCTGGCTGCTATTGCAAAGAAGAAGAAGAAGAGAGAGGGTTAAAATGGTCTTTGAATAAAAAAATTAATCAAACAAACTTGTAATTGATTTTATCCCAGGAGGTTAGGACATATTTAAGGGATTGCGATTAAATTAGTCTTAATTTAATTTTAAATGAATTTTTATTTTTTTTAATTGTTTTTATCTTTTTTACTCAATTTATTTATTTTTATTTTTTTTACTTTCTTCCCAGTTGAAAAGCAAAATTCTTTTTTACCGTGACAGCCAAAAGAGTGCTACAGAAAAAAGAATTGGCTTGAAATAGCAGATAATGGTAAAATTTAGCGTTAACCTCGTGTCAAAAACTTGTTTAAAGTTGTAGCTTTTATTGAAATCTTAAATCTTAATTAATTGACTATGAAACTACACCACTTTTTTCTTTCAAAAATAGCCTTTAGAAACAAACACAAAATTTATTAAATTTATAAAACTCAGTTACCTCAAAAACACAGATAACAATTGATTATTAAATCTTTCAAAAAAAATTGACTTTAAAAAAACAAATAGTTTTATTATTTTTGGTAATAATAGATTTATTGTTTCTATTATAGTAAATTTGGATTTATACTGTAACTTGTTTTGATTTATTGATTTATCTTTTAAAAAAAAAGAAAATATAGTGATTTAAGTAAAAGTTAGTACCTGATCACAATTCGATGGAGTATATGGTTGCAACTTGCAAGGACCATTGAACAACATGCACCGTCCGATCCGATCAAAATATTAAGAACAGCAAGTGGGCTTTCAAAGACAAATGATTTACGATATTCCTAGATTTAAGGTATATGGTTTTTCTACGTAATTTTGATTTTGCTATTGCGAAAAAAAAAAAAAATCAATTACCAATTATCAATTAAATGAGGCATTTAATTTATTTAAATATAAATTAAATAAATATTATGTATAATAATTTTAAAAAAAAACATGATTATAAAATATATTATTAATTAATCGATTAACCAATCAAATTTGATTTAATCGATTAATATCAAAATATTTTGATTAATTCGATTGAAACGGTTAAAAATAATTTTAACCCAATCAAAATCTTTAATCGGCCGTTTGAACACGCATACCCAATCCAAAAGTGAATTTTTTTCGAGTTTAATTTGTATCCTGATTACTGAATAACTAATTATTAGTCATTAGAATATTTGTAAATTTAATTATATGTATGCATAAATTTCATAATTAATTAAGCTTTTGTGTCTCAAAAAGTGGATTTTTTCTAGTTTAATTTGCATCCCGATTACTGAATAACTAATTATAATTCATTAGAATATTTGTTTGGTATATAACTTAAGTCGATATAAAGCAAAAAAAATTAAAGTACATAAGACAAAATAAAGTGATATTGGATTAAATTTTTTTGTTTAAGTCGACTTAAATCCAATACCAAACAATATCTATATATTTGAATAACTAAAATTATATTCATTGAGAACTCAAAAATATGTGTAAATTTAATTATATGTATGCTTAAATTTAATGAGATTTAATTTAACTTGATTAAATCTTTTATAAAGTTTAAAAATTAAATACAAATTTAAAAACTGATTTTAAACTCATCCAAACAAATCATATATACTTCTCGATTTGAAGCAAGTATCGTTATAGATACGCCACTATTAGAGCATATACGTATACACAACGAAAAATCTTTGTAATTACTTGAGTGAATTGAAAATTCTCCCTACATAGGTCCCGCTCCAAGATCGTTGGCTAAAATAATATTATTCAACTGTATTCTTCATTTAAAAAAACATGGTTAGATCGGGTTTAAGACATTGGTTTTAGACCACCTCGAAACTTCACTGATAATTTTAAAAAACTTCATTAATAACGTCAGTGTAAATATGAGACTAAAAAAAATAAGATTTAATAATAAAAAATACTCTGTGGTTCACTTTATTTTCAAAAAATACCTTGAGGTTTTTTTGTGGCAAAAAATACACCGTGGTGGACTCAATTTTCAAAAAATACATCGTAAAAAATATCCTGTGGTATGTTTGTGTTAGCAAAAAATACCATGGGATATGTTTCTGATAGTCAAAAATATTTTATTATACGTTTTTTTTAGACAACTACAGGGCATTTTTTTCTATAAAAGAATATTCATGGTATTTTTTCAAAATAGAGTCGACCACAGAGTATTTTTTACCACAGAAAATTTTTAAGATAATTTTTTGAAAATTAAATCAACCACATGTTATTTTTTATAATTAAATTAAAAATAATATTATTAATGAAATTTTATATAATTATTAATACCTAAGGTTTTTTTGTTTTCAAAAAATATCATATGATTGACTCAATTTTTAAAAAATATCTTGAAGTTTTTTTGTGATAAAAAATATTCTATGGTATGTTTTTGTTAATAAAAAATACTCAATTATATGTTTTTTTTAAAAATCACAAAATATTTTTTATAATTAAATTAAAAATAATATTATCAATAAAATTTTATATAATTATTAATAATGATTCAGGCTGGTATGAAACATGCATGTGTGCAATTGTTTTCAAAAGCTTGCTATGAGACTTGAGGTCTGACAGCCCTAATAACCAACTCAATTTTGTTTTTTTTTTAATGTTTTTTCATACCGCCGACATTTAACCTTAAACAGTCAAACCTTGGATCGTGTGGGTCCACACTAATGAGTGATAGAGAATCGGATAAGAAACTTTTAAGGGCAAAGTGGGTAGTGCGCGAGTAATGTTACGCAAGCATCAGTACGTCATGGTGACTTATTGGTGAATTGTTACCTTTTTCTGCACTAATTAATAAACAAAAAGTAGATTTTTTTTTTGTAATAATAGATTGATTATTTCTTTTACAGTAAATTTGGATTTATACTGTAACTTTTCTTGAATCTTGATGTATTGATTTAACTTTAATTTATTGGCTTGTTGTATGATAATCTTGCATTTACAAAGAGATTTTAAAATCTGAAATCTTTTTGTGATTTAAGGTGAAATTGCATTTGCGTTTTCTTAAAAAAAAAAAAATTGGGTTTGTCTACTTGACAATAATTTAGAGAGAAAAGATTTCGTGTACGTTCGTGAGGATTAAGCAAGAGAAAATGAGAGAATTTTTTTAAAATACTTTTTTATTTAATTAAAATCTAACATTTGCAAGGTGATATTACAATATGTAATTTCTTAATAATGATTTTTATAAAAAAAACCTGGGTTCTTTTAAAAAAAACTTTTGAGTTTATTTATCTAATAATAATTTAAAGAAAAAAGATTTTGCGTACATTCACAAGGATTAAGCATGAGAAATTTTTTTAAATTTTTTTTATTTAATTATGTTTAAAATAATTTTATTAATTAAAAAATTAATTAATCAGCTATAATAGTTATATGCATGATCAATTTGTAGCCAGCTAGGCTTGACAATCTGACAGATTGGGTCCAAAAAGCTATCTAAAAGACTCTCTTTAAGCAGTCATTTTTGAAGAATGATGTGAAAGTTGTTTTGTCCCCTCATCCACGGCTCATGCAACAGCTGCCCGAAAATTAAAGATTAAAGCCCCAATTTTTAATTTGTTTTTCATAATTATATAAGTTTATTAATCACATATGTGCATATATTTTGTTAATTTCTTTCATTAATATATGGTTTATACATTACAACGTCCCATATATATGTTGGATTGAGCCATATTGCTAAATGCATGGTTGCAGGGACCAGTGAACAACAAGTGGGCTTTCAAAGACTTGATAAAATCAACGTAGCAAGATAAATCACTAAATAAAATCATTTATCAGCTCCCGAAACATTTGCGATAGAGATTACTTATTGCTGATGTTATTAAATTGCAAAGTCGAAAAATAACGATTGATGGTACTCCTTAAAGAAAGTCGGAAGGCATGGATTAAAGAGAAAGGGTTTGTCTATGTGACAATAATTTAGAGAGAACGGGTTTGCGTTTATGAGGATTAAGTAAGAAAAAAAAAGTAAAAAATTTTAGAATATTTTATTATTAATTTAATTATGCATAAAATTAATTTTATTAATTAAAAAATTACTTCTAATCTTAACCCATCACCGCCTATGTATATGTTTTGTTTTTGAAGTTGTTTAAATGTAACTTAAATTACCAAAGTTTAAAATTTTTATAACAGAATTCAAATTTGTCTATCATTACCTTGATTCTAAAATATTTAAAATGTAATATTATCTTTTAATCATTTGAATAACTAATTATAATTCATTAAAATATTTGTAAATTTAATTATATTTATACATGAATTTCATAATTAATTAAATTTTTATGTCTTCAAAAGCATACGACCGACATTTAACTTTAAACAATCAAACTCAGCATCTGTATGGGTCCACGCTATTGAGTGAGAGAGAATCGGACAAGAAACTTTTAAGGGCAAAATGGGTAGTGCATGGTGCGTCATGGTGACTTATTGCGGGCCTTCTCCAGGTGATAAATGTCGGTGGTGTTGAATCTCATGGGTGAATTGTCACCTTTTTCTGCACTAATTAATAAACAAAAAATAGATTTATTATTTCTTTTATAGTAACTTTCCTTGAATCTTGATGTATTGATTTATCTTTAATTTATTGACTTATTGTATGATAATCTAACATTTGCAAGGTGATATTAAAATATGTAATTTCTTAATAATGATTTTTAAAAAAAATTTGGGTTCTTTTAAAAAAAACTTTTGAGTTTATTTATCTAATAATAATTTAAAGAGAAAAGATTTTGCGTACATTCACAAGGATTAAGCATGAGAAATTTTTTTATTTAATTATGTTTAAAATAATTTTATTAATTAAAAAATTAATTAATCAGCTATAATAGTTATATGCATGATCAATTTGTAGCCAGCTAGGCTTGACAATCTGACAGATTGGGTCCAAAAAGCTATCTAAAAGACTCTCTTTAAGCAGTCATTTTTGAAGAATGATGTGAAAGTTGTTTTGTCCCCTCATCCACGGCTCATGCAACAGCTGCCCGAAAATTAAAGATTAAAGCCCCAATTTTTAATTTGTTTTTCATAATTATATAAGTTTATTAATCACATATGTGCATATATTTTGTTAATTTCTTTCATTAATATATGGTTTATACATTACAACGTCCCATATATATGTTGGATTGAGCCATATTGCTAAATGCATGGTTGCAGGGACCAGTGAACAACAAGTGGGCTTGTTTATGTGACAATAATTTAGAGAGAAAGGGTTTGCGTTTATGAGGATTAAGTAAGAAAAAAAAAGTAAAAATTTTTAGAATATTTTATTATTAATTTAATTATGCATAAAATTAATTTTATTAATTAAAAAATTACTTCTAATCTTAACCCATCACCGCCTATGTATATGTTTTGTTTTTGAAGTTGTTTAAATGTAACTTAAATTACCAAAATTTAAAATTTTTATAACAGAATTCAAATTTGTCTATCATTACCTTGATTCTAAACATGCATAAAACTTTAAATTTTGATAAATTAAATCATATTTAGACAACTCTCAAACAAAACTTAAAAATTTTTGCATATATTTTGAAAGGGCTTTCTACTTGGCATACGACATACTAATATTATTAAGTCTTATATTTATATTAATATTATTAACAAAACTTTTTAAAATTATCAGTAAAATTTTCAGCTTACTTAAATTTAACGATCTAAACCCAAACAACCAAATTTTTTTGCAAAGCGGGTACGTAGTGCGCAGCTAATGTTTCGCAAGCATGAATGCATCATAGATGGTGACCTAGGGTGGCCCTTCTGTAACTTATCTAGGTTGTGCTTAATCAAAGTCAGAGCAGGACCCATGTCGAGGAGTGATGGTCGGCAGTATCTGTGAACGGCTCAACGATGGTGCGGATCCCATAATAAATTTGTCATTTTTTCTGCAATTTATTATTTTTATTGATAATCATAGATTTATTATTTTTATTGATAACATTTTCAAAGTGATATCCCATAATCGAATTTATTATTTCAACGAAATATACCTTAACGCTGCGTAATGTTTGATCCAATTAATCAACCAATTATAGTGGGTGCCACACATCTTTTTAGTATGGTTTGACAAGCAATTAGAGTGTCACGACATGATGAGAAAAAGTACGCCTTTCAACTTCGAATGTATATGTTTTGTTTGTGAAGTTAAATTACCGCCTATGTATATGTTTTGTTTGTGAAGTTAAATTACCAAAAATTAAAAATTTTAGAACAAAATTCAAATTTGGCTATCATTAACTTGAAATGATTTAAGCATAAATCACTTTTTAAACATTAATTTTTGAAAAATTAAATTATATTTAAACAATTTTAAAAAAAAACATAAAAATAATTGTAAGTATTTTAAAAGGGCCACCAACTTGGCATATCACTACAAGATAATTGATATTTGCCGTGATATTTGCCGGTGCTTCACAAAAACGCGCAATAAATTAATCGCCGGCGCTTTTTTAGTGGCACTTTCTTAAAGCACCGGAATATTCAAAGAACATATAATGGCACTTCAAAGCATTGTTATATGCACAACTGATTACATATTTCGGTGCTTTGAACGCCGGAATATGGTCGACACCAATTTCATATTCCGGTGCTTTGAAGCACCGGTATATACAGGCACTTCAAAGCGCCAAAATATGCCCATTTGCATAGTCCGACGCTTCAAAGCGCCGGTATATACTGCATGTGAAAGCACCAGATTTGCATTTCATATATCGGTGCTTTGAAGCGCCGGTATAGGCTTATTTCATGTTTCGGCGCTTCAAAGTGCCGGAATATGAAATGGGTTTCGAGCATATTCCGAAAAGCGCCGGTATATGCTTGAAACCCATTTTCATATTCTGGCACTTTAAAGCGCCGAAATATGAAGCAGCATATACCGGCGCTTTAAAGCGCCGATATATGCTCCTTTCATATTTCGGCGCTTCAAAACGCCGAAATATGATAAAAAATTTCACTTATTCATCCTGTTCCTTGCCGCGTCGTACGATTTATTTGAAATTTTCGCTCTTTCTCTCTCTTTCTCTGTGGTTGCTTTTCCCTAAAATTATCGCGCTCTCTCTCTGGTTTCCTCCATTGCAAAGCAAGCTTCTTTTCCAGTTTCTTTGCCGCGTCGTTCGTGCTTCTCTCTGAAATTTTCGCTCTCTATCTCTCCGGTTGCTTTTCCCAAAAAATTTTCGCTCTCTCTCTCAGCTGGTTTCCTCTATTTCCCAACAAGCTTCATTTCCACCTTTCCTGGTTGTGAGCTTCTCTTTGAAATTTTCGCTCTCTCTTTACTGGTTTGGTTTTATTATTTACTTCGTTTGTTTTTTGCTTATTATTCTTAAATCAAATATTTGTTGGAGTTGTGAGCTTTGCATAAACCAACCCTCTCTATCTGTTCTCGCGCATTGTTGCACAAATTCACTTCAATTAGGTAATTTGATTTCTTTTTTATAGCGTTTTTTCAATTTCTTTGTTATTGTCTGCTTAATGTGATCAACATATACATGCATGTTATCTTCGATGATTGGAACTTGCTTTCCTTCTCTGTTGTTTGAGATAGATGTGGTCTAAATATGGGTTATCTTGATAATTTATTTGGGTATTTTTGTTTCTTTTACTGTTTACCGTTTCTGCTTGGGTATTATCGATGTGTTTGTTTGCTTGACATGTAACTTCTAAGGTAAAATTTGTATAGATTATTGCCCGCAAGATTTTCGAAGGCTTTTTGTTAAGGGTGGAATAATGCTTGATTAGTTCTGGGTAATTTTCCTAGATTCCTGATCAGTTATGATATCTTTGCAGCCAGTTTTGGTGGTGAAAGAATAAATCTTGTTTGCTAATTTTTCATTTTGTTGTGTTTTTTAGTTATTTCGGTCATGCAGTTTAGTTATTTGTTCCTATGTAATCTTGAAACATAGGGTAAAGTTTTTAGTGATTGGTGTGCCTTGAGAAATTGCCCCAAATTATCTGATTTTGTAACTTTGGATTAGGTATTTTTCGTCGGGAAATGAGGAGCATCTTGGCTGTAGAATCAAAGTGTGGTGAGTTGAGATGATTCCATGCTTTTGGGTTGTTATATGTCGAACAAGTACCTATAATTAAGTTAAATAGGAAAATTGGGGGTGGGGATGTGATGCCAGGTATAATAGCGATTATTCTGCAGGCTAGTTTTCAACAGATAATTCACGGGGAAGAAAATAACACAAGAGAAAAAACCCTAGAAAAAATAGAGGAACAACTCTGAATTTTATTCAAAATTATGCAAATCAATAATAATGATAATTTATCTTTTCTGTATGTGGCCTCCTTATTTATAAGGTTAAAGTAAAAAAAGGAAAAAAAATCTCCGAAAACATAATCCTGGGGAAAACTAAGGAAATTACTAAAATTAAGTGATTGTATTAAGGCAGAATCAACGGTAGTCAATTCTGACTTGAATACAAAAGGAAATTGCAAATGGAAAGTTTCTTAAAACTGAAAACTACAAATTTGAAGGCCTAAAATAGAATCAATGGCAGTCAACCGTTCTAGGTAGTCCACCTGCCATTTTTGCGCTGATCTACCAACTCAAGGTATCTCAGTGCCAACAACGTGTTATTTGACAACTCAGCATCATCTGACTCAGATCCTCCTGCATCAGTCACCTCAGGTTGGAAAGAACTCGTCCTCGAGTTCACAATAGCTTCACTGAAATCCACAAAACAAGGACTCAGGTGTTTCACATTAAAGACATCAGGGCAACCCAGGAGGAAAATCCTTTGGCATCAGGTTAGAAAACTTTGCTAGCAGCTGCTGCACCTCTGCTGGTAAATCTGGATTCATGTCTGCTGCACTATTTCCACAAGGCAGCAGAGCATGGACCACGTCTCCACGCTCAATCTCAGCTAAAAACTTGGGCATCGAAAGCAGATTAGTATTATTGGCTACCGGGGTAGGAGTGGTTCATTCCCGACGAGGTGCCAACACAATCTTCTTCCCTTTGATGCTAAGGGAATATTTATTTTTCCACTCATCATGAATAACACTGCGATCATACTGCCAAGGTCTGCCTAACAATACATGACAAGCATCCATAGACACAACATCACACCAAGCATTATCAAAATATTTCCTACCAATCGAAAAAGACACTAGGCATCGCCTATCTACTGTTACCTCACTGCCTTTATTCAGCCACAACAATTTATACGACTTAGGATGACGATCTATCTTCAACTGCAATTTCTGGACAATCTTTTCAGACACTACATTCTCATAACTACCACTGTCAATGATCATCTTGCAGACTTTATCTACAACTGTGCAGGTCGTGTGGAAAATATTAGTTCTCAACTAATCGTCCCTTGTATCGCCCTTAGGGGTCCGTAGACTCTTACGAACGACCAGAGTCTCATGGCCCTCTCCATACAACACATCTCCATCTTCATCATCATCATACACAGGCTCTCCAATCTCCTCAGTTTCGTCTACCACGTCGTCCTCAATCAGGAGATATTTGCCCTTTTAACTAGCAGGTTTCCTGCACTCAGTCGCTTTATATCCCTGTTCACCACATCTGAAACATATAATATTTAAGTTAGAGTTACCCTAGGGTGGCTGCTGGGCAGGACGAGATTCTTGAGGGTGAACTGGCCGACTGTTTTGATCGCTTATGATCACTGGCCTCCTGTTCTGCTGTTTTTCCACAGCAAGTGCACGCAGGTATGCTTTAGAAACGGTCCACAGTGAGTGAAGGCTGAGGATGTCCTACAGGGGCTACCGTAATCCCCCCAAATACCGTGCCACCATCTACTCTTCTGTCTCGGATAAATCATTCCGGGCTATCAATTGATAGAACTTCTCCGTGTAGTCATCCACCGATTTCGTGCCTTGCCTCAACGCATGAAGTCGCTGAAATAAGGTTTGAGTGTAGCCGAAAAGAAGGAAGTGACCCTTCATCTTTTTCTTCATCTTCTCCCAATCTGTGATCTTGGCCTTGGCCTGCTGATCGCGTGAGCACCTCAACTGCTCCCACCACGTAGATGCTCTGCCTTTGAGTTTGATGGCAACCAGTTACACTTTGACACGATCTGGGACTTTTTTATACTCGAAAATATGATCTACTTCATTCAACCAATCGATGAATCCTTCGGCCTGTAACGTACCAGAAAACTCAGGCAGATCCACTCTGAAACCGATGTCTCCATAACAATTCACCCGACCACGGTGCTCCCAGAATCGAGCAGGATTGTGATACGGGTTTTCGAAACTAGAATCAGAATTATGATTTTTCATCTCACGATCACCGAAATTCTGCGCCGTTAGACGCTGGGTTAACTCAACAACTTGCCTCCGTAAATCCTCAATCATCGCATCCTAAACGTTATGATCACGGTATGCGGCTTCCTCGTTCGGAACCTGCCCGCGACGACCATGATCACAACCATCAGCCATGGAACTCACCCCAGGAAGATGCTGAAGCTCTGATACCAACTGATGTCAGGCAGAATAACGATTGTTCTGTAGGCTATTTTCAACAGATAATTCACAGGGAAGAAAATAACACAAGAGAAAAACTTTTGGGTTTTTCTATGTGAAAATAATTCAGAGATAGGTTTTGCATTCTTTACTTCTCACTCATGTGTACGTATGAATAGCCCAAAGACAAAATACTTTTTGATTCATTCTACCTTCTCTCTCTCTCTCCTACCTATTCAATTCTCTCATCATTAAAACTCTAGAAAAAATTGGGGCAAACATAAGAACTCAAGTCATATCTCAGTCAAATTTCCATCAACATATAAATCATCTAAAATTCAACATATATGTAGGAATCAACAAAAATCAAACAAATAACACTTCACAAATCTGTAAAATTATAGTCGGATTCAAGGAAAATGGCGGGGAAGAAGGATACCTATGAGTGAGTGTTGGTTTTTGTGAGTGAAGTTGATGGCATACATAGATCGAGAAATATATGAAGTTATGATTCTCAATTTAGATAAGAGAGTAAAAAGAACATCATGGACAGAAAAAAGGGAAATGGTGTTTGGTTTGGTGAGAAAGTGAGAAAATTCTCCACGTGCCTACTTTGGTTCCTTTAATAGCATTCCAGACTTTTCACTAGCATAAAGATGATAGTCAAAGGTAATTTGGTATTTTTAAGGGCATATGAAGTTGCATGCGGGTAGGGCTAGACAAAAGTACCCAATAACCAAATTCAAACTAAAACCATCTTGGATATTTACATGGCAACAACTTATTGGAAGGTGCATTAAATACAATGTACCCCCACCATTTAACTATTACACACTTATATAAATACTAAAACGTAAAATTTATATGTTGTTTTAAAAGAAACTATTGAAATGTTGATTGAATGAGATTTTCATATTATAACTTTTAAGTTGTATATTGCTTGGTTAGTTTAGATTTCTTGATTGTGCAAAAAAATAGTTTTTCTTTTATTAATCACAAAATTTTGTTAATCAAAATTTCAGTATCCAAAAGAAATTACTTAAGTTATGGTTATGGTTTTCGATAAACTGAAATTTTGGTTATTATATATTATAATTTCAATAATTTACATTGTTGCCGAACCATGCCCACTTCTACATGCGATCAAATCATAAAGAACTTTATTATGATACTAATATAGTAGTTTGGAATTAAAATCAAATCATACAAATCCTTATGTTATTATAATTTACCCATTTTCCATTGATAGCTCACGCGGTGAAATCGAGAAGTTTGGAGGGAAGAGCTTTGAGTTATGGAAACTAAAGATAGAGGATCTACTTGTGCATAGGTACTTGTGGTGGCCGAGAGACTCAATTGGTCACTTATGGAGAAATTGTGCAGTATGCTGAGTTGTGGAGGCTTAGAGCCGGAGTTTTGGGCAAAGGCGATGGCTATGACGTGTTATCTGAAGAATATGTCACCTGCATCAGCTTTGCAGGATCAGACACTGTTTGAGGCATTATTCGAAAAAAAAGTCGAGTTTGGATAATGTTAGGGTGTTTGGGTGTGATGCTTATATGCATGTGCTAAAAGAAAAAAAAGAAACAAACTTGATAGCGAATCAATGAAGTTCATTTTAATTGGTTTTACGGATGGGGTCAAGAGGTACAAGTTATGGAATCCAAAAAACATGAGTATAGTTTTCAGTAGAGATGTTGTGTTCAGAAAAATATAAAGGGATGTGGCAATTGTCCAAGATGTACCAAAATAGCCAAAGCAAGTTCAAATTAATCTTAGCCCGAGAGAAAAAGAGTGGGAAACTACCACACAAACTACATCAGATACTTTAGATTCTAAGTCAACTGGGTCTGATCATGATATTCATGTTTCTGATGTAGAGGATGAGGATTCAGTTGCTAGCTCGGGGGTAGAGACCACACTTGTCATGAGGATATCCACACGGGTTCGGGAGCCCCCCTTAAGGTATTCCCTTAGTGCTTGCAATGCATTATTTGCTTTAAATATTACTGGTGATGATCCTAGCATAGTGAAAGAGGCGAGGACCTCAGATGATGCAAAATCTGTGGGAAGATGCTATGAAAGAGGAGATGCAGGTACTAGATAGGAATAAAACATGGAGCTTTGCGAAATTTCCTAGAGATAGGAAGACAATTAGGTGCAAATGGGTTTTCAAGAAAAAAATAAATGCAGATGGAATGGTAGAAAAGTACAAGGCACGTCTGGTTGCAAAGAGGTACTCACAAATAGAGGGAATTGACTATGGTGAGCTATTTTCCCCGGTAGCAGTTTTGACATCTATAAGATTTGTCTTATCCATGGCGGCTACTTATGATCTAGAGGTCGAGCAACTAGATGTGAAGACAACTTTCCTTCATAGAGACTTAGAGGAGAAAATTTACTTGAAACAGTTTGAATGCTTTGTGAGCAAAGGCAAGGAAAAGTTGGTTTATAAATTGAAAAAGTCTTTGTACGGACTAAAACAGTCACCACGGATGTGGTACTAGAAGTTGGCCACATATGCCATTCAGCTTGGGTTCAGTCGCAGCTATGCTGATCACTGCGTCAATGTGAAAAGGTTAGGGGTTAATTTTGTAATTTTAACTTTGTACATTGATGATATGCTGTTGATTGGAAATAACAGGAAGATGATTAGCACTGTGAAGACATTGTTGGAAATACAGTATAACATGAAAGACCTAGGGCCAACAAACTTTATCTTGGGCATGCAGATAAAGAAGGATCGTGAAAATCGAAAACTGTGGCTAAGTCAGAAGAATTATATTGAAGAAGTGTTAAAGATATTTAACATGTCTGACAGCAAGTCGGTAGGGACTCCCATGCCTTTGGGAACCAAGTTATATGCGGAACAATGTCCGTAGACGAAGGAAAAAGCTGAAGAGATGGTGCACGTACCATATGCAAGTGCAGTTGAAAGCTTGATGTACGTCATGATGTATATGAGATTAGATATTGCCCAAGCAGAGGGAGTTTTGAGTAGATATATGTCTAATCCCGGGAAATTGCATTAGACTGAAATCAAGAGAGTTCTTAGATATATTCTTGACTCGTGGGAGTTTGCATTGTGTTATGGAGGTATGGGCGGTAAGAAGAATCTTGATATTGTAAGATCGATTGATGCTGACTAGAGAGGAGACATTGATAGCAAGAGGTCTACAAGTGAATATGTGTTCAATCTGTTTGGTGGGACAGTTAGTTGGATGAGTAAGAGGCAAAGTATTGTTGCTCTTTTATCCCAAAAAGCAGAGAATATGGAGATAAATCATGCTTGAAAGGAAGAATTTTGGCTTCAAAGGTTGTGTGCTGAGCTTGGGTTTAAACAAGGAGTAGTGAACATGAAATGTGACAATCAAGGTGCTATCTTCTTAGCAAAGAATAATGCATTTTCATTCACGGATGAAGCACATTGATATCAAATATCCCTTCATTCAGGAAAAGATTGAAGAAAATGTGATAATCTTAGAGAAAATCGATACAACAGTGAACAACGCAGATTTCTTGACAAAAGTAGTCAGTCTAGCAACGTTCGAGTGGTGTGCTACTAAGATGGGCTTGAAAAAATAGAGTTCTGAGAAGTTTTCCATGTGTGTGAAGAATTTACCAAGTGGGAGATTGTTAGAGTTGGTGCATACTTCACGGGTCCAGATCTGTAGAACCCTTGATGACCACGTGGGTCCCGCTCTGTACATATTTTGGGTCTGATTTTTTGCTTGACGGTTTGGGCTTGGGCCCATGAATAGTCATGGTTTTGCAGCATGGCGAAAACCCTAATTAGGGCATCTTAAGCTGCTTATAAATACTCTCTATGTACTGAGCGCACATTGTAACGAGAAATTTGTGAGGTTGATAATAGTGAAACTTCCGGCATGATGTAGCTCTATTTTGAGGTGAAACTTGGGTATATTATGTCTTATTTCCTTTCTGTTTATATTTGTATGATTGACAGTTATTGAATCGTTTAAAATGAGAGTTGATTCAATGAGAGGGAGAACACGTGACTATCCGGCTAAAACTAAAATTAGGTTAGAAAATCAAAACCCAAAATAACTAAACTGAATCTAAAACTGAAACTGAACTGAAAAATTAATTAATAAAAGTTTTCGATTTAATATCGATCAGTTTGAAATTCTATTCAGTGCAAAGACTGATCCAGAACAACTGCAGCTATATAATAAAAAATTAAAAGGAAACATTAATTGGGCAATTAACCACTTTATTGATACAAAGAAAGAAGAAGAAATGATAGATTTCTCTAAAAATAGCTAATACCATGAAGAGAAGAGAAGGTTAATAATTACACTAGTTGACATCAGCCCAGATATCCTGACCAAATTATCTGATTTTCCTCTGTACTTGAATTTTGGAAGCATTGAGTGGTTCCTCATGAATAATGACCTTATCTTGAGCTCTGAGCTTCCTATTGGCAACAAAATGAAGCCACCCAACAGTGACAACAGCTGAACCTGTGCTCTCATTTTGCTGAAATGAGCATGGAATGTTCCACTGTCGCCCACTGTCATCATGGACATGCAAGTACAACCCCGAATGGCCTTCTTCCAAAGGTGAAGAATTGCCTAAATAGCAAGTAGGAATGGTTAAGCTTCTCTCAACATCGCTTTCTGTCAGCAACTTTGAGAACACTATAGCCAATATATATATATATATATAGCTGTTGCCTGCTGCAGGTACAAAGGTTTAGAAATAATAGTTACTAGTACTCTCTAATAAAGTATTATGCGATGAGAATATTAATGAAATGGTGAGATTCTTCAAAAGAATTTATAGTGCACATCAGAAGCATTTGTACGTGTTTTGTGTCATAGACAGAACTATAGCCTTGCAGAGTCAGAGAAGGTTCAGTGATGGTTCCACGAAAAAGAACAGTCAACATATATTAAACTCCCACAGGGGTGTTCAAATGATAGGCTCAATTAATATTTAATTTAATTTTTAATGATTATTCGGTTAAATTGGTTTAGATTTAGGTTTAATGATTTTCACCTATTGATTTAAAATTGTTATAATAAACCGGTTAACTTTTTAACCATTTCGTTTTGTTAAAATAGTTCAAAGCAATTCGATTTATCAGTTTTAATCAAACACTGAATGTATATCCTTACTAATGTAAATCTTTTTTTTTGTTGCTTTATACTACTATTGGTATTAGTGTTGAAGGATTCTAAACTGCTTTGTTGCAAAATAAGGCACTGTGATAGAGTATAGGAAAAAAAATATTTAATTCTTAAGTTACCAATAAAAAAGATTTAGAAAGACATTGTAAGTCATATGTTATATTCAGTAATAGTAACAATGATATTAACGAGTATAAAGAATATTTGTATTAAAATTTGAGATTTATTTTGTAAATCTTGAAGAGTTATTGTGATCAAGAGAAATAATGTGATAGAGGGAGAAATAGATTGCTTCTCATATATATTAGAGGTAATTTAAACATTTTCACATCAAAATTAACAGGCGTTTGATGTCAATGACTAGGAGTGGGTGTTGTTTGGTAACCATAAAAATTTAGTGGAACCATTACCTTAACCAAAACTTTGGTCGGTCCAAAACCGTAATCATAAACAAAACCACTTCTTTCGTTAATTAAACTTTTTGTTTTGGTTGGTTATCAAAATTTTACAACTAACCATGATTAACAGAAAATATTCAAAATTTTACCAAATCAAGAAAGTTACTAATAAAAGCACAATATCATTTAAAATTAATTAAGAAACTACAATCCCATTCAATCAACATTAATCAATTCATATTGAAATCATTATCAATCAATCCACATTCAAATACTTCAAATAAACATTTTTTTATATAAAAAAATGCTTATTTATTGCTATATATACTAAGCAATTTTGCCCAACCCTATATATATGTTGAGAATTTTTACAGTTATAACGTTTTTCTTAAAAGAGATCTAATTTATTGCTAGAGGGATAAAATCATAATTAGTATATTTATAAATATATATAATTTTGATATAGTTCAATTAAGTGGTTAACCGTCATATTTAAAATCTATAACTATAATCAAAAAAAAAACTGCAAACCGTAAACCTCACAATTTCTTCTTATAACTGAGATTTTTGTTCGATTATGAAATTGTTTAAGTTCGGTTATGGTTGTTTGTTATTTTTGTCCAATCCTAACAGAGACTAAGTTGTCAGAGTTACATACTAAAAGAGTGCAGATACAGAACTAAAAATGTCAAATTGAAAAAAAAACAACTTTAATAATCATGCTAAAAATATATGGTTTTCTCTTTTAAGAGGCGATTGACCAACTTCACAAATTTGCTTTGCTCTTATACAATTAAAATTATAAATATCAGATGAATTATAAATTACAATTTTTGCTTTTATGGCTGACGTGCTAACCCGATTTTCTCTTTTGACGAATCCCTTTTCTTCTTGTACTCTTCATGGAAATTCACGATTTTCAGATTTTTTCAAAAAATAAAAAGTTTTTTTAATATTTATTTTGAGCAACAAACCTGCAATTTATTAATCAAGAGTATGAAAATCAGTTCCATAAACCTTGGCTTGCAAACCTAAATTACAAAAAAAAAAAAAAAACATCAGAGGATTACAACTTTAAACAAATATACTAGAAAACTAAAAGAATGACAAAACCAGAAATGACAAAAAGTTATCTAATTAGACACCGAATGGCCTTCTTCCAAAGGTGAAGAATTGCCTAAATAGCAAGTAGGAATGGATAAGCTTCTCTCAACATCGCTTTCTGTCAGCAACTTTATATATATATAGCTGTTGCCTGCTGCAGGTACAAAGGTTTGGTGAGAAAGTGGAGAGAAAATTCTCCACGTACGTCTCTTGGTTTGATCTTTTAATGGTCACAGGCAATTTGGTATTTTTTTTTAGTGCATGTGGTAGGGCTAGACAAAAGTACTCATTTTAATTAAAATAATCTCGAATATTTACATGGCAATAATTTATTGGAGGATGAAAATAAATACACCCAATCATTTAATCATTACACACTCACATAAATACTAAAATGTAAAATTTATATATTGTTTTAACCGAAACAATTGGAGTGTTGATTGAATGAAATTATAATGTTTTAACTTTTAAGTTTTATATTGTAGAAAAAAAAATTAATTTTTACATTATTCTCGAACTATACCCACCTCTGCCGGAGGTTACACCATTATTATTTTTTTTGTAAGTGACAGAATTGGATAAACTGTGCACTTTACTGTAAATGTTTGGAAAAAAAAAATTGTTGTACTATGATACTAATAGAGTAGTGTGTAAAGATCTTTATGATATTATAATTTACTCTATTTTCATTGGTACCTCACATGATGAACATTGTTTTTCTAAGAGTTAATCCAATGAGAGGGAGAACACATGAGTATGCGACTAAAATTAAAATTAGATTAGAAAATCAAAACTTAAAATGATTAAACTGAATCCAAAACAGAAACTGAATTGAAAAATTAATTAATAAAAGTTTTCGATTTAATATCTGCTATATAAGAAAAAATTTAAAGGAAACAATTGGGCTATAACTAACCACTTTATTGATAAAAAGAAAGAAGAAGATGGGATGATGGATTTCTCTAAAAATAGCTAATACCGAGAAGAGAAAAGAAGGTTAAACTAGTTGACATCACCCCAGATATCCTGACCAAACAATCTGATTTTCCTCCGTAATAATGAATGACCTTATCTTGAGCTCCGAGCTTCCTATCGGCAACAAAATTAAGCCACCTAACAGTGACAACAGTTGAACCTGTGCTCTCATTTTGCTGAAATGAGCATGGAAAGTTCCACTGTCGCCCACTGTCATCATGGACACACATGTATGACACCGTATGACTTTCTTCTAAAGGTAAAGAATTGCCTAAATAGCAAGTAGGAATGGATAAGCTTCTCTCAACATCGCTTTCTGTAAGAAATTTTGAAAACACTATAGCCATTATATATATATATATATATATAGCTGTTGCCTGCCGCAGGTACAAAGGTTTAGAAATATTAGTTACAATATTAATGAAATGATGAGCTCTTCAAAAGAATTTATAGAGCACATCACAAGCATTTGTACGTACGTGTTTCGTGTAATAGACAAGACTATAGGCTTGCAGAGTCAGAGAAGTTTCAGTCTTGGTTCCACGAAAAAGAACAGCCAATAGTATAATTTCATAGTGTTGGTTCCACGAAAAAGAACAGTCAATGGTATAATTTAGTAGTGTTAATTTCTAAATCACTATCAAAGAATTACCCCGATATTGTATGGATATTGCTGTGCCTTTGCAGCTTCAGCCAATTCAATATAAATTTTATCAACAAATAAATTCAACTTAACAAACTATGACTAAAATTATTTAATGTAATACATCATTTTTTTTTATGGATAAATTACAATATTATCTTAATGATTTGATTGTTTGATCATGATAACAACCACTTTACTAGTATCTAAATATAATATGATAACTAAATTCATTTGGTAAATCTCACTAAGGTCCTATTTGTTCTAACAATTACAATTTATTATTTAGCTTATGGTTTTTGAAAAGTTTTATGATAAAATAACAGTACTACAATTTTTTTAGTGTTTAATAAAACAACGATGAAAATGGTTTTTATGAGATGAAATTCAAATTTTTAGAAATAGAAATCATTTCATAAATCTATTTTTATGGGTGTTTGAGTTAGTTTTTGTTTTATAATAACCAACAAAAAATAAATTGTCCCAAATAGGACTTAACAAAAAATATGCAACATCAGTTTTGCTTTCTTTACTTCTCACTCATGTGTACGTATGAATAGCCCAAAGACAAAATACTCTTTGATTCATTCTACCTTCATTAATTTCACTCTTTCTCTCTCTCCTATACTATTCTCTCATCATGAAAAACCTAGGAAAAATTGGGGCAAACATAAGAACTCAAGTCATATCTCAGCCAAATTTCCATCAACATATAAATGATATAAAATTCAACATAGTATAGGAATCACCAAAAATGAAACAAATACCACTTCACAAATCTGAAAATTATAGTCGGATTGAAGAAAAATGACGAGGAAAGAGAATGCCTATGAGAGAGTGTTGGTTTTTGTGAGTGAAGTTGATGGCATACGTAGAGAAATATATGAAGTTATGATTCTCAATTTAGACAAGAGAGTAAAAAGAACATCATGGATAGAAAAAAGGGGAAATGGAGTTTGGTTTGGTGAGAAAGTGGAGAGAAAATTCTCCACGTGCGGCATTCTAGACTTTTCACAAAGATGAAGGTCAAAGGTAATTTGGTATTTTTTAGGGCATGTGAAAGTCACATGCGGGTAGGGCTAGATAAAAGTACCCAATAACCAAATTCAAACTAAAACCATCTCGGATATTTACATGGCAACAAGTTATTGGAAGGTGCAATAAATACAATGTACCCTATACCATTTAACTATTACACACTTATATAAATACTAAAACGTAAAATTTATATGTTGTTTTAAAAGAAACTATTGAAATGTTGATTGAATGAGATTGTCATGTTTTAACTTTTAAGTTGTATATTGCTTGGTTAGTTTAGATTATTGTGCAAAAAAAATTGTTTTCTTTTATTAAACACAAAATTTCGTTAATCGAAATTTCAGTAACCAAAAGTTATGGTTATAGTTTTGGTTATGGTTTTCGATAACATGAAATTTTGGTTATTATATATTATTATTTCAAACTACAATTGTGAAAATATGGTTATTATTTCAATCTAAAGATTAATGTTTAGACCCTCAAATTGACAGTTTACAGTTTTTATGAAACTTTTTATTTTATTTAATTTAAATTCAGCCTTAATTTAATTTTCTTATTTTAGCTTCGAACTTATAAATAAGGTCTTAGGGTTTCGTAAACATTATTATTGTATTTGCATAATTTTAAATAAAACATCAGAGCTATTTCTCTGTATTGTTTAGAGTTTTTTCTTGTGTTACTCCCTGTGAACTATCTGTTCGACTAGCCTGCAGAATAATCGTTATTCTGCCCGGCGTCAGAATGACTCTATCCCCCTCTTGTAGACCCTTTGCATGAACACATGCAAACCACCCTGCAGAGAAAATCGGTTTAGGATGATGACCATTTTTCCTAGTTTTCACGAGAAAGCAGTGCAGCTCATAGTTGAAAATTCAATTTCGTAAAACCCTTGAGGTATCTCAAAAGCCCACAGACTATGAGTTGGGACTGAAAACCTTGTACTAACATCTGTGGCTGATAATACTTTGCCGAAAATCTCCATTGTTAATAATTATATCTTAGAAATTGATCGGCTATAATAATTATATGCCAGTGAGGTCATGAATTTATAGGACTGATCTCCAGACCAAAAAGCTATCTAGATTCAACTTATAGTTGCGAAAAGTTCTTTGGTGATGTGAAAGTCGTTTGGTCCCCTTCAAATGGTTCCGTGCATGTTTAAAAAAAGAAAATATAGTGATTTAAGTAAAAGTTAGTACCTGATCACAATTCGATGGAGTATATGGTTGCAACTTGCAAGGACCATTGAACAACATGCACCGTCCAATCCGATCAAAAAATTAAGAACAGCAAGTGGGCTTTCAAAGACAAATGATTTACAATATTCGTAGATTTAAGGTATATGGTCTTTCTATGTAATTCTGATTTTACTATTGCAAAAAAAAAAAAAAAAAAACCAGTTACCAATTATCAATTAAATGGTGCACTTAATTGTTTATGGTCCGCTTGGTTCACAGATAGAATTACAATGGGATAGGATTAACATTATAATGGGATAGAATTATGAGAGATTAAAGTGGGATTTCTTTATACTATGTTTGGTTTATACAATTTCAGGATTGAGATTAAAATGGGATAACAAATATAAAGATTAAAATGTCATTATTATATTTTATTATAAAACCATTATGAAGAGAGAGAGGTAGAGAGCTTTGTTTTGTTTTTTTTCTTTCTATTTTGGTTGTATCGTGAAACAAAGAGAAAGAGGAATGAGGGGAGGCGCGGGGAGGAGGGGGAAGGGAAGGAGACATGAATGGGGAGGAGAGAGGCCGTGATCAGGTGAAGAAGGAGGAGGAAAAGGAAGGAAAATGAAGGAGAGAGGAAAGTCGCGCGATCTGTTGAGGAGAAGAGAGGAGAGAGGAGAGAAAAAAGAGGTGCAGGTTCAGAGGGGAGGAGAGGGGAGGAGGCCAGAGGGGAGGGGAGGTGGCCAGGGGAGCTGGGGAGGTAGTTACGGGAGGTGGCTGTCGCAGAGAAGAAGAAAGAGGGAGGGCTAAAATGGTCTTTGAATAAAAAAATTAATCCCACAAACCTGGGATTGATTCTATCCTAGCAGGTTGGGACATATTTTAGGGATTGAGACTAAATTAGTCCAAACTTAATCTCTAATGAATAGTTAGTCTCTCCAACCAAACATGGGACTAACTATTCATGTGAGATTAAGTTAGTTAATCCCAACTTAATACCACTTACCAAACTGCCCCTTAGAGTTTAAATTCTTTTAGTAATTCTCGCTGATGTATGCATGTAAATCTAAATTAATTAAACAAAAGCGAGTAGCAAGAAAACTTGGGTGAAAATGTAAATTCAAACTAAACAAAGAGGGTTTTGTTAGGATATCCACATGAGAGCTATCTCACATCAAAAGTAAATAAAATATAAGATTGTGTTATATACATGGTTTGGGCCCAAGACTCATGAGCTTAAGCTTTTGAATCATATTGGTTCCCATCTATGTATATCAAACCCATGTCTCCTAACCCTGGTTTGAGTTGGTAAGTTGATTACGATCGTTTGACTCCCATGATGCTTCCCGTGAGAACTCCTATGGTTGCGTTTTGCTCTCTTGTTGATCATGGTTAATTACATGTCCCTTGAGGACTCCCATAGTTTATTTTTCCCATGACTGAGTTTACCTTTTTTTATTGATCGAGTGACCTTACATTCAAAGGGAAGTTTTGTATATAGCTCATACGTTTTGCACTATACGTGTTTGTAAAATATTCTCTAATGTTTCACATAAATCCATAATTAAAAAGTCATTCTCATGACATCATTTTTTTTTGCATCTCTCATGTTGACGACCCTACCAAAATCAGCTACGCCTCTTTTTCAACGAAATATTAAGTAATTACTGCATAATGTTTGACCCAATTAATTTCTCATATATGACACAAGATATTTTTTGTAATTAAACAAACATAAAATTAATTTTAAATCTACCCAAACAAATCTTACATATTTATCCATTTGGTTCAAGCATTATCATTTTAGAAACCTCACTATTACGGATCATTATACTCTCTATTTGAAAAATAAAATTGAATCAACTTTATGAGAAAATTGAATGTCACATCATCAAATAGAGAATATTTAAATTCAAATTTGTCAATGTGATATTTAATTTCACCATGAACTTGACATCCATTTCAATTCTTAAATGAAGAGGATCTTAGTTTTATTTTTATATGATAGAAATTTAGCATTAATCTCACTAGTTGTGAGGCCCACAAAAATGTATGAGTTTAATTTTTGTTTTTCTTTAATTGATTTTTTTAATTTAATTTACTTTAATTTTTTTACTTTCTTCCCAATTGAAAAGAAAAAACCTTTTTTATGTAACAGCCAAAAGAGTACTATAGCAAAAAACATTTGGCTTGATATAGCAGATAATGTTAAAATTTAGCATTAACCTCGTGTCAAAAACTTGTTTAAAGTTTTAACTTTTATTGAAATATTAAATCTTAATTAATTGACTATGAAACTGCACCATTTTTTCTTTCAAGCATAACCTTTAGAAACATACAAAAAATTTATTAAATTTATAAAACTCATTTACCTCAAAAACAACAGTTAACAATTGATTATTAAGTCTTTAAAAAAAACAATTGATTATTAAAAAAAAAATAGTTTTATTATTTTTTTGGTAATATTAGATATATTATTTCTATTATAGTTTGGGTTTGTTAAAAAAAACTTGTGGGTTTTTCTATGTGACAATAATTCAGAGATAGGTTTTGCCTTCTTTACTTCTCACTCATGTGTACGTATGAATAGCCCAAAGACAAAATACTTTTTGATTCATTCTACCCTCTCTCTCTCTCTCTCTCTCTCCTATACAATTCTCTCATCATTAAAACTCTAGAAAAAATTGGGGCAAACATAAGAACTCAAGTCATATCTCAGTCAAATTTCCATCAACATATAAATCATCTAAAATTCAACATATATATAGGAATAAACAAAAATCAAACAAATACCACTTCACAAATCTGTAAAATTATAGTCGGATTCAAGGAAAATGGCGGGGAAGAAGGATGCCTATGAGTGAGTGTTGGTTTTTGTGAGTGAAGTTGATGGCATATGTAGATCGAGAAATATATGAAGTTATGATTCTCAATTTAGATAAGAGAGTAAAAAGAACATCATGGACAGAAAGAAAAAAAAAAGAAAAATGGTATTTGGTTTGGTGAGAAAGTGGAGAGAAATTTTTTCCACGTGCCTCTTTTGGTTCCTTTAATAGCATTCTAGACTTTTCACTAGCATAAAGATGATGGTCAAAGGTAATTTGGTATTTTTTAGGGCATATGAAGTCGCATGCGGGTAGGCCTTGACAAAATTACCCAATAACCAAATTCAAACTAAAACTATCTTGGATATTTACATGGCAACAACTTATTGGAAGGTGCATTAAATACAATGTACCCTCCACCATTTAACTATTACACACTTATATAAATACTAAAACGTAAAATTTATATGTTGTTTTAAAAGAAACTATTGAAATGTTGATTGAATGAGATTATCATATTATAACTTTTAAGTTGTATATTGCTCGGTTAGTTTAGATTTCTTGATTGTGCAAAAAAATAGTTTTTCTTTTATTAATCACAAAATTTTGTTAATTGAAATTTCATTAACCAAAAGAAATGACTTAAGTTATGGTTATGGTTTTCGATAAACTGAAATTTTGGTTATTATATATTATGATTTCAATAATTTACATTGCTGCCAAACCATGCCCACTTCTACATGCGATCAAATCATAAAGAACTTTATTATGATACTAATATACAAATCCTTATGTTATTATAATTTACCCATTTTCCATTGATAGCTCACGCGATGAAATCGAGAAGTTTGGAGGGAAGAGCTTCGAGTTATGAAAACTAAAGATGGAGGATCTACTCGTGGATAGGTACTTGTGGTGGCCGAGAGACTCAATTGGTCACTTATGGATAAATCGTGGAGTATGCTTAGTTGTGGAGGCTTAGAGCCGGAGTTTTGGGCAAAGGCGGTGGCTACGACGTGTTATCTGAAGAATCTGCGACCTGTATCAGCTTTGCAGGATCAGACACTGTTTGAGACATTATTCGAAAAAAAGTCGAGTTAGGATAATGTTAGGGTGTTTGGGTGTGATGCTTATATGCATGTGCTAAAAGAAAAAAAAAACAAACTTGACAGCGAATCAATGAAGTTCATTTTAATTGGTTTTACGGATGGGGTCAAGAGGTACAAGTTATGGAATCCAAAAAACATGAGTATAGTTTTCAACAAAGATGTTGTGTTCAGAAAAATATAAAGGGATGTGGAAATTGTCCAAGATGTACCAAAATAGCCAAAGCAAGTTCAAATTAATCTTAGCCCAAGAGAAAAAGAGTGGGAAACTACCACACAAACTACATCAGATACTTTAGATTCTAAGTCAACTGGGTCTGATCATGATATTCATGTTTCTGATGTAGAGGATGAGGATTCAGTTGCTAGCTCGGGGGTAGAGACCACACTTGTCATGAGGATATCCACACGGGTTCGGGAGCCCCCCCTTAAGGTATTCCCTTAGTGCTTGCAATGCACTATTTGCTTTAAATATTACTGGTGATGATCCTAGCACAGTGAAAGAGGCGAGGACCTCAGATGATGCAAAATCTGTGGGAGGATGCTATAAAAGAGGAGATGCAGGCACTAGATAGGAATAAAACATGGAGCTTTGTGAAATTTCTTAGAGATAAGAAGACAATTGGGTGCAAATTGGTTTTTAAGAAAAAAAAATAAATGCAGACAGAATAGTAGAAAAGTACAAGGCATGTCTAGTTGCAAAGGGGTACTCACAAATAGAGGGAATTGACTATGGTGAGATATTTTCCCCGGTAGCAGTTTTGACATCTATAAGATTTGTCTTATCCATGGCAGCTACTTATGATCTAGAGGTCGAGCAACTAGATGTGAAGACAACTTTCCTTCATGGGGACTTAGAGGAGAAAATTTACTTGAAACAGTTTGAATGCTTTGTGAGCAAAGGCAAGGAAGAGTTGGTTTATAAATTGAAAAAATCTTTGTACGGACTAAAGCAGTCACCACGGATGTGGTACTAGAAGTTTGACACATATGCCATTCAGCTTGGGTTCAGTCGCAGCTATGCTGATCACTGCGTCTATGTGAAAAGGTTAGGGGTTGATTTTGTTATTTTAACTTTGTACGTTGATGATATGCTGTTGATTGGAAATAACAGGAAGATGATTAGCACTGTGAAGGCATCGTTGGAAACGCAGTTTAACATGAAAGACCTAGGGCCAACAAACTTTATCTTGGGCATACAGATAAAGAAGGATCGTGAAAATCGAAAACTGTGGCTAAGTCAGAAGAAGTACATTGAAAAAGTGTTAAAGATATTTAACATGTCTGACAACAAGTCTGTAGGGACTCTCATGCCTTTGGGAACCAAGTTATATGTGGAACAATGTCCGAAGATGGAGGAAGAAGCTGAAGAGATGGTGCATGTACCATATGCTTGTGCGGTTGAAAGCTTGATGTACCTCATGATGTATACGAGATTAGATATTACCCAAGCAGAGGGAGTATTGAGTAGATATATGTCTAATCCCGGGAAATTGCATTAGACTGAAATCAAGAGAGTTCTTAGATATATTCTTGACTCGTGAGAGTTTGCATTGTGTTGTGGAGGTATGGGAGGTAAGAAGAATCTTGATATTGTAAGATCGATTGATGCTGACTGGGGATGAGACATTGATAGCAGGAGTTCTACAAGTGAATATGTGTTCAATTTGTTTGGTGGGGCAGTTAGTTGGATGAGTAAGAGGCAAAGTGTTGTTGCTCTTTTATCCCCAAAAGCAGAGTATATAGAGATAACTAATGCTGTAAAGGAAGAATTTGGGCTTCGAAGGTTGTGTGCTGACCTTGGGTTTAAACAAGGAGTAGTGAACATGAAATGTGACAATCAAGGTGCTATCTTCTTAGCAAAGAATCATGCATTTTCATTCACGGACGAAGCACATTGATATCAAATATCCCTTCATTCAGGAAAATATTGAAGAAAAAGTGATAATCTTGGAGAAAATCGATACAACAGTGAACAACGCAGATTTCTTGACAAAAGTAGTCAGTCTAGCAAAGTTTGAGTGGTGTACTACTAAGATGGGCTTGAAAAAATAGAGTTATGAGAAGTTTTCCATGTGTGTGAAGTATTTACCAAGTGGGAGATTGTTAGAGTTGGTGCATACTTCACGGGTCCAGATCTGTAAAACCCCTGATGATCACGTGGGTCCCGCTCTGTATATATTTTGGGTCTGATTTTTTGCTTGACGGTTTGGGCTTGGGTCCATGAATAGTCGTGGTTTTGCAGCAGGGCGAAAACCCTAATTAGGGCATCTTAAACTGCTTATAAATACTCTCTATGTACTGAGCGTACATTGTAACGAGAAATTTGTGAAGTCGATAATAATGAAACTTCTGGCAGGATGTAGCTCTATTTTGAGGTGAACTTTGGTATATTATGCTTATTTTCTTTCTGTTTATAATTTGTGTGATTGACAGTTTTTGAATCGTTCAAAATGAGAGTTGATTCAATGAGAGGGAGTACATGTGACTATCCGGCTAAAACTAAAATTAGGTTAGAAAATCAAAACCCAAAATAACTAAACTGAATCTAAAACTGAAACTGAATTGAAAAATTAATTAATAAAAGAAAGAAGAAGAAATGATAGATTTCTCTAAAAATAGCTAATACCATGAAGAGAAGAGAAGGTTACTAATTTACACTAGTTGACATCAGCCCAGATATCCTGACCAAATTATCTGATTTTCCTCTGTACTGGAATTTTGGAAGCATTGAGTGGTTCCTCATGAATAATGACCTTATCTTGAGCTCTGAGCTTCCTATTGGCAACAAAATGAAGCCACCCAACAGTGAAAACAGCTGAACCTGTGCTCTCATTTTGCTGAAATGAGCATGGAAAGTTCCACTGTCGCCCACTGTCATCATGGACATGCATGTACGACACCGAATGGCCTTCTTCAAAAGGTGAAGAATTGCCTAAATAGCAAGTAGAAATGGATAAGCTTCTCTCAACATCGCTTTCTGTCAGCAACTTTGAGAACACTATAGCCATTATATATATATATGTGTAGTTGTTGCCTGCTGCAGGTACAAAGGTTTAGAAATAATAGTTACTAGTACTCTCTAATAAAGTATTATGCGATGAGAATATTAATGAAATGGTGAGATTCTTCAAAAGAATTTATAGTGCACATCAGAAGCATTTGTACGTGTTTCGTGTCATAGACAGAACTATAGCCTTGCAGAGTCAGAGAAGGTTCAGTGATGGTTCCAAGAAAAAGAACAGTCAACATATATTAAACTCCCCCAGAGGTGTTCAAATGATAGGCTTAATTAATATTTAATTTAATTTTTAATGATTATTCGGTTAAATTGGTTTAGATTTAGGTTTAATGATTTTCACCGACTGATTTAAAATTGTTATAATAAACCAATTAACTATTTAACAGTTTGGTTTTGTTAAAATAGTTCAAAACAAGTCGATTTATCAGTTTTAATCAAACAGTGAACATATATCCTTACTAATGTAAATCTTTTTTTTGTTGCTTTATACTACTATTGGTATTAGTGTTGAAGGATTCTAAATTGCTTTGTTGCAAAATAAGGCACTGTAATAGAGTATAGGAAAGAGAAAATTTAATTCTTAAGTTACCAATAAAAAAGAATTAGAAAGTCATTGTAAGTCATATGTTATATTCAGTAATAGTAACAATGATATGGATACCAATACGAGTATAAAGAATATTTGTATTAAAATTTGAGATTTATTTTGTAAACCTTGAAGAGTTATTGTGATAGAGAGAAAGAATGTGATAGAGGGAGAAATGGATTGCTTCTCATATATATTAGAGGTAATTTAGACATTTTCACATCAAAATTAACAGGTGTTTGATGTCAATGACTAGGAGTGGGTGTTGTTTGGTAACCACAAAAATTTGGTGGAACCATTACCTTAGCCAAAACTTTGGTTGGTCCAAAATCATAATCATAAACAAAACCATTTCTTTCGTTAATTAAACTTTTTGTTTTGGTTAGTTATCAAAATTTTATAACTAATCATGGTTAACGGAAAATATTCATAATTTTACCAAATCAAAAAAGTTACTAATCAAAGCATAATATCATTTAAAATTAATTAAGAAACTACAATCCCATTCAATCAACATTAATCAATTCATATTGAAATCATTATCAATCGATCCACATTCAAATACTTCAAATAAACATTTTTTTATATAAAAAATACTTATTTATTGCTATATATACTAAGCAATTTTGCCCAACCCTATATATATGTTGAGCATTTTTACAGTTATAACGTTATTCTTAAAAGAGATCTAATTTATTGCTAGAGGGATAAAATCATAATTAGTATATTTATAAATATATATGATTTTGATATAGTTCAATTAAGTGGTTAACTTCCATATTTAAATCTATAACTATAACCAAAAAAAAAAAATGCAAACCGTAAACCTCACAATTTCTCTTTATAACTGAGATTTTTGTTTGATTATGAAATTGTTTAAGTTCGGTTATGGTTGTTTGTTATTTTTGTCCAATCCTAACAGAGACTAAGTTGTCAGAGTTACAAACTAAAAGAGTGCAGATACAGAACTAAAAATGTCAAATTGAAAAAAAAAACAACTTTAATAATCATACTAAAAATATATGGTTTTCTCTTTTAAGAGGCGATTGACCAACCTCACAAATTTGCTTTGCTCTCAAAAAGATGAATTACAATTAAAATTATAAATATAAGATAAATTATAAATTACAATTTTTGCTTTTATGGCTGACGTGCTAACCTGATTTTCTCTTTTGATGAATACCTTTTCTCCTTGTACTCTTCATGGAAATTCACGATTTTCAGATTTTTTCAAAAAAGAAAAAGTTTTTTTAAAATTTATTTTGGGCAACAAACCTGCAATTTATTAATCAAGAGTATGAAAATCAGTTCCATAAACCTTGGCTTGCAATCCCAAATTACAAAGAAAAAAAAAAAAAACCTCCATCAGAAGATTACAACTTTAAACAAATATACTAGAAAACTAAAAGAATGACAAAACCAGAAATGACAAAAAGTTATCTAATTAGACACCGAATGGCCTTCTTCAAAAGGTGAAGAATTGCCTAAATAGCAAGTAGGAATGGATAAGCTTCTCTCAACATCGCTTTCTGTCAGCAACTTTATATATATATATATAGCTGTTGCCTGCTGCAGGTACAAAGGTTTGGTGAGAAAGTGGAGAGAATTCTCCACGTACCTCTCTTGGTTTGATCTTTTAATGGTATTTTAGACTTTTCAATAAACACAAAGATGAAGGTCACAGGCAATTTGGTATTTTTTTTAGTGCATGTGGTAGGGCTAGATAAAAGTACCCGATAACCAAAAATTTGAATTAAAATCATCTCGAATATTTACATGGCAATAATTTATTGGAGGATGAAAATAAATACACCCTATCATTTAACCATTACACACTCACATAAATATTAAAACGTAAAATTTATATATTTTTTTAACCAAAACAATTGGAGTGTTGATTGAATAAAATTATAATGTTTTAAATTTTAAGCTTTATATTGTGCAAAAAAAATTTAATATTTACATTATTCTCGAACTATACCCACCTCAGCCGGAGGTTACGCCATTATTTTTTTTTTTGTAAGTGACAGAATTGGATAAACTGTGCACTTTACTGTAAATGTTGGAAAAAAAAATGTTGTATTATGATCATGGTTTTAAAAGGCGTTTTTGGGGTGCGCCCCAGGCGCGTTCGGAGGTATTTTCGGGCCAAAACGCCCAGTACGTGAAACTTAGGGCGGAACTATCACTGGGCTTGCGTTTTTGGGTTTGGGCGTTCACCAAGACCCGAGACGTAGGCCTTTGACGCCCCGAGCGTCTGCCCAAAGAAAATTCACTGCGATTGCAGCAAATGAAGCTTTGATCAGCGGATCGAACACCAATTTCGAACAAAAAACTAAACTAGAAAAGCAATAGAAGCAACGATCCATTTAGATGCTGAGAAACTCAAGCCAAGGATGAGAAATATGTTATCTCCCTATGATAACTCGGTAATCAAACAGAGCATAATTCAAAAAATCAACAGAGAAAAAAAAGGAAAAATGAAGAAGCAAAAAACTCACCATTTTGCGTTTTTTCGTAACAGTGATAGAGATCACGATCGACAAAGGAGGAGGAGAAAATACAGAGAAGAGAATCTTCCAGCAGATGTGAGATGTAGAATAAAATTAAAAGGCCAAAATGTGAGATGTAGAATTATGGCGGATGAGCACATGCCTCCATTCGCGTACTGAAATGATTGTGTGCAGTATTGCAGTTTCCACTAGTGACTATTGAGTACTGACTATCCTTTAAAATGTTGCCAGCAAAGCATTAGCTTCCACTCGAATTTGAGTATTGTGGAATTACTTTTTATAGAATATAAAAAATAAATTGAAGAAGCAGCCTTTTACATTGAACCTGGCATAAAAGAAGACTTCACAATTGGACTTTGTCAATGACACATAAAATGGTCACTCTACTTTTAAGACTTCACAATTCAACCAGTTTCCTGCCCAACTCATAAACCCCTCAAAGCCCAAGTGCTTTGCCAAAAGAAACTATTAGAACATAAGCTCAACTAAAATATGTGTATCTGAAATAATATATAATTTTTATAATTTAATAAATATTATTTTATTTAAAACGCCCTAACATTTCAAAAGGCTTACGTCCCAACGCGTCGAGGCTTACGCCTCGCCTCAATGAGACAAAACGCCTCGCCTCATTGAGATAAAACACCTCGCCCAACGCGCTCGCCTCTGAAAACACTGACTATGATACTAATAGAGTAGTGTGTAAAGATCTTTATGATATCATAATTTACTCTATTTTCATTGGTACCTCACATGATGAACATTGTTTTTCTAAGAGTTAATCCAATTAGAGGGATAACACATGAGTATGCGACTAAAATTAAAATTAGGTTAGAAAATCAAAACTTAAAATGACTAAACTGAATCCAAAACCGAAACTGAACTGAAAAATTAATTAATAAAAGTTTTCGATTTAATATCAGCTATATAAGAAAAAATTAAAAGGAAACAATTGGGCTATAACTAACCACTATATTGATAAAAAGAAAGAAGAAGAAGAGATGATGGATTTCTCTAAAAATAGCTAACACCGAGAAGAGAAGAGAAGGTTAATAATTACACTAGTTGACATCACCCCAGATATCCTGACCAAACAATCTGATTTTCCTCTGTACTTGAATTTTGAAAGTATTGAGTGGTTCCTCATGAATAATGACCTTATCTTGAGCTCTGAGCTTCCTATCGGCAACAAAATGAAGCCACTCAACAGTGACAACATTTGAGCGTGTGCTCTCATTTTGCTGAATTGAGCATGGAAAGTTCCACTGTCACCCATTGTCATCATGGACACGCATGTATGACACTGTATGGCTTTCTTCTAAAGGCAAAGAATTGCCTAAATAGCAAGTAGGAATGGATAAGTTTTCTCAACATCGCTTTCTATCAGAAACTTTGAAAACATTATAGCTATTTTATATAGCTGTTGCCTGCCGCAGGTACAAAGGCTTAGAAATATTAGTTACAGAGTCAGTACTCTATTAAGTGCTATGCGATGAGAATATTAATGAAATGGTGAGCTCTTCAAAAGAATTTATAGAGCACATCACAAGCATTTGTACGTATGTGTTTCGTGTAATAGACAGGACTATAGGCTTGCAGAGTCAGAGAAGGTTCAGTCTTGGTTCCACGAAAAAGAACAGTCAATGGTATAGTTTCGTAGTGTTGGTTCCACGAAAACGAAAAATTATTTAATGCATATACATAATTTTTTTTCATGGATAAATTACAATATTATCCTAATGATTTGATTGTTTGATCATGATAACAACCGCTTTACTAGTATGTAAATATGATAACTAGATTCATTCGGTAAATCTCACTAAGATCCTATTTGTTCTAACAGTAAAAACAACAATTTATTATTTAGCTTATGATTTTTTAAAAGTTTTATGATAAAAAACAGTACTATAAATTATTTAGCGTTTAATAAAACAACGATGAAAACGATCTTTACGAGATGAAATTCAAATTTTTTAGAAATAAAAACTATTTCATAAATCTATTTTTATGGGTGTTTGAGTTTGTTTTTGTTTTATAGTAACCAACAAAAAATAAATTGTCCCAAATAGGACTCAACAGAAAATATGCAACGTCAGTTTTGCCTTCTTTACTTCTCACTCATGTGTATGTGATGAGAGTCATATAATGCATCTAAACAATACTTAATTGTTAGCATTTTAGGGTTGATCTCGGTCATAATCACACTTTTACATGTTAATAACTCTAAAGTGATATTCATAAATAATTGACTTAATTCGATGCATTTTCAAGTGCTTTGAGTACAAAAGAGATGATAAAGCGATCCATGTTTAAAGCGCCAAAAGATCTTGGGTGTCGGTGCTCGTATTTGTCCAAGGTTTAGACATGTCCAAACATGATTCAAAGATGTTTAAAGTCTAAACTAAGGTTGGAGTAATAAAGTACAGTAAGTTAAACGATTGCACACAAGTGTGTGCATCACTTTGGAACAAGGTAAGGGTAGGCACACTAGTGTGTGCACTTCTACATACAAGCTAAAGGAGTTTCACTAAATTGCCAGAATTTCCCGTACAGATCAATCATCTTTGCAGATTAAACTATATTAATGTAGGAAGAACCAGGAGATGAGCCATATATGTTTAGAAAGATCCGGAAGTCTATTTTCTGGAGAATTTCACGGTTCGTAAAAAAGAGTTTTCTAGAGAAAGTTATGGCAGTTTTAGTAGACACAGGTTAGGCCTCCAGATCAGCATCCACCTAGCGCCGCGCCCATCACTTTCCAGCGCTGCACTCTCACTTTCCAGCTCCCACTTGGTCAAAAGACCAAATTAGGGCTGCACAATGACATTTTCTAGACCAAAATGCCCCTAACTACTTGTGATCTATAAATAGATGCTTAAAGAGTGTGCAGCCAACATTCATTTTCAAGAAAGAAAAGAGAGAGCAAGGTTTTGGGATCCAAGTTTAGCATTCTTCCAAGTTTTCTTTGGTTGCATATCAAGGGGAGAACATCCATATTGTTCATCCACCTTGAACTCCATGGCCAAATCAAGGGGAGAGCATCCATATTGTTCTTCCACCTTGATTTTCATGGCCAACTAATCATCTTACAAGGGAAAGGGATGAATCTTTAGGGATTTATTGTTCTTTATTTCCTGTTCTTGATTTAGTTGTACGGATTTATTGTTGAATATTGTTTATGAATTATTCATTGATTAAGTAAGAAGGATTTGAGTTCATGTGATAGATGCACTTTTTATTCTTCTTCTTTTAGATTCTCTTAATCCGGTGATTGTATCCTTCTCCTCCATTGAGGTTCTTTGGATGTGATTGATTCCGGTAGATTTATCTTATTGATTGTCCATTATTGCGATATTGTCATTAAAGATATATTGTTGTTTCTTGATAATCTTTAAGATCGGTCATATGTGCATGAACTGGAATCAATGATTAATTTGTAGCAATTATATTAGAGTTATAAATGCGCTTGATTGAATATATTTCGATTGCTTGTTTGGGAGGTGAAACTTGCAATCGAGATAAAATCAATTGAATCAAGAGTGGAAATAGGGAACGAACTTAAGGAGGATTCTTGGAACCTTGTTATTTCTCATTTATATTTCGTTTACATTTACGCAATTTTTCTCACATTATCTCATTATCAAAACCCAAAAATCTTTCGTTTAACTTTTATCGTTCGTTTTAAGGTTTACACATTTTATTTTGTACCTAACTTGTTTCCCTGTGGAATCGACACTCCAAAACCGTACTACAATAACCGTGTTATACTTTGGGCGTAATCAAATTTTGGTGCCGTTGCCGGAGAAACACGCTTAAGTACAAGGAAACTTGTCAACTCTAAGTGTGACGGTAAAAGAATCGTAAATGTTTTTCTTTTCAGCAGTTTTTAAATACGATAATATCGTTCATTTACTTTGGTTTTGATTTTCTAATTTTCTTTTATTATTCTGTTTTATTTATTTATTTATTATTCTGTTTTATGTATTTATTTATTTATTTGTTACTCTGTTTTATGTATTTATTTATTTATTTGTTACTCTGTTTTATTTATTTATTCCCCCTCTAAATTAATTGGTGCATGCTTAGACCGAGAGATTCGCGAGGTAGATTCATTAGAGGACCCGAATTAGAGTTACCCTCTCCTTCCACCTTCATTGGTGAAACTTCGCCTAGATCAAACCATAGTGCACCCCCATTAGAGAATTTAGAGGATTTTGTTAACATGGCTGAAAATCCCAATGAGAATGGTGCTAGGACACTTAAAGATTACCTACATTCTACCCGGACAGCCACACCATCGTGCATTATGTTTTCAGCCAATACCCGTCACCAAGATTTTAAAATAGGGATGATATAACTTTTCCCTACTTTTCATGGCATGGAAAACGAAAACCCCTAGGTGCACATTAGAGAATTTGAGGAAGTAGTTGCGACTTTCCATAGTCATGATGCAACTGATGATATCGTGAGACTCAAGTTTTTTCCTTTCTCCTTGAAGGATAAAGCTAAGAGTTGGTTATACTCGCTGAGACCACAATCAATTGGGTCATGGAATGAGATGACCCAAGTCTTTTTTAACAAGTACTTCCCTCAACATAAGACTAACGCATTGAAAAGACAAATCTCCACCTTTGCACAAAAGGAAAACGAGACTTTGTATCAGTCTTGGGAGAAATTTAAAGAGCTGTTAAGTATGTGGCCACATCATAGGTACGAAAATTGGCGTTTAGTGAGCTATTTCTATGAGGGTCTTACCTATAGAGAATGCCAATTTGTCGAGATGATGTGTAATGGTGAGTTTTTGCAAAAAGACTCTGATGAGGCTATTGAGTACCTCAATGAGCTTGCTGAAAAAGCTCACATATGGACTGGACCTAGTGCTACTGAGAGCACAAATAGGTCACGACCTATAGGAAACCCTAGTGGTAGAGGAATCTACCATCTTAGGGAAGAGGATAACCTTAAGGCCAAGGTCGAGATGCTTACTAGGGAGTTAGAGGCATTAAAAACTAAAAAACCAACACACATGGTTAATCAGGCCGAACCTTTAGAATCATGTTTTGTGTGTGGCGGGGTTGATCATCCCGCCCAAGATTGTCCCACATTTGTGGACATGAGAGGGCTGTACGAGGAACAATGCAATACCTTAGGCATGTACAAGAAGCCCTCAGCACCCTTCTCTAACACTTATAATCCGAGGTGGCGAAATCACCCCAACTTCAGTTTGAAATCTGAAAATCAGCAGCACGCACAGCCCCCTAGATCATACCCAGCACCTTATCATGCACCCTCATCCTCTAGAAATTCTTTAGAAGACACCTTACATGTTTTTATAGAAGCACATGGCAAGACAAACCAAAAATGTGAGGCATTAATTACACAGTTGGTTGAAGAAAACAAAGAAATAAGGAGCCAAGTGTCTAAATTAATGAGCTCCTTGAGTGTGACTGAGCGAGGTAAGTTCCCTGCCTAAGCTCAGTCTATACCTCACGGTCAACATATGGCATAAGAAAATGTGAAAGATGTAAATGCCATTGTGACCAGAAGTGGTAAGCCACTACACATTCCACCAAAGAATAAACCCGAGAATGTGAGAAAGGGTCAAACCAGTAGTGAAACCGAACTGTCTAAAGACCCTGAAGTGACCAAAAATCCAGTTAAGGCACCATTCCCCCAAGCCTTAAAATCCAACAAGAAAAATCTGGAAATAAATGATGAAATCCTTGAGAACTTAAGGCAAATGAAACTTAATCTCCCACTTTTGCATGTGAATAAACAAGTCCCCACCTATGCAAAAGTTCTCAAAGATTTATGCACAATTAAGAGGAAACATCATGTCAAGAAAACAGCTTTCCTAACTGAGCAAGTTAGTGCACTAATTGAGCAAAGAATTCCCCCGAAATACAAAGATCCGGGCTGTCCTACCATTGCTTGCAGCATTGAAAATCATGAGGTTAGACAAGCCTTACTAGATCTAGGAGCTAGTGTAAACCTGATGCCATTTTCCATGTACTTACAATTGGGTTTAGGAGAAATCAAACCAACCGGCATGGTATTACAATTGGCTGATCGTTCAGTCAAAGTACCCCGAGGTGTGGTTGAGGATGTTTTATTCAAATTGATAAATTTTATTATCCTGTTGATTTCTTAATTCTTGATACTACTTCTGCTGTAGATACTAACTCTAAAATCCTTTTGATTTTGGGTAGACCTTTTCTTGCTACTGCTAATGCTCTAATAAATTGTAGGAATGGACTCATGAAGCTGTCCTTTAGCAACATGACCCTTGAAGTAAATATTTTCAATGTTGCAAAACAGCCCAAAGATGAGGACGAAAACCACCAGCTTTACATGATCGAGTCACTCATCAATGAGGGAGTTTTCTTAACTCATGATTATGACCCTCTTGAAAATTTTCTTGTTAATTCTGAGATAGATTTATTTGATGATAAAACTGATGTAATTGATATATCTGTTGTTTTTGACAAATCTCAGGATTATGGAAATCGAGCATGGCAACCAAGGTTTAAGAAGCTGCCCGAAAGAAGCAAGACTCAAGTCCCCTCAAGTGTGGAAGCACCGAAAGTCGAATTGAAGCCACTACCTAAGGGTCTAAAACATGTCTTTCTCGGTCCAGGTGATATATTTCCTGTTATTATTTCTTCTGAATTATCTGAGACCCAACATAAGAGATTAATTCAAACTTTAAATGAACACAAATCAGCCCTGGGATGGAGCATGGCTGATTTAAAGGGAATTAGTCCCCTGATCTGCTCCCATAAAATAAATCTGGATGAAGAAACCAGTCCTCGTAGAGACCCTCAACGTAGGCTTAACCCCACTATGAAAGAAGTAGTGAAAAATGAAGTGCTGAAACTATTAGATGCGGGTATTATATATCCCATAGCTGATAGTAAGTGGGTAAGCCCTACGCAAGTCGTCCCTAAAAAGTCTGGAGTCACTATGATAAAGAATGACCTAGGAGAGTTAGTCCCTACCAAGCTTGTGACCGGGTGGCGTATGTGCATTGATTACAGAAAATTAAATGCTGCCACCTGGAAAGACCACTTCTGATGCAGGAGGATCCGAGTCAGATGATGCTGAGTTGTCAGATGGCAAGTGGGCTACCTAAACCGGTTTACATCGTTTAGCGGGCCACGGGCTTGGATTGAGCCCCGAAAACCCTAGTCCGATTGGAAATGAGCTTTCAAGAAAAATTTAGTATTATATACTAAGCCTTACTGTTTTTAAGCCAAAAAACAAAGTTTAGACCTTCAAATTGGCAGTTTTTAGTTTTTAGGAAACTTTTTATTTTAGTTATTTTAATTTCAGCCTTAATTTTATTTTCCTATTTTGTTTCGACCTTATAAATAAGGTCTTAAGGTTTCGTAATCATCATTTTGCATTTTTGGAATAAATTAAAATAAAGCATTAGAGTAGTTTCTCTGTATTGTTTAAGGGTTTTTCTTGTGTTACTCCCTGTGAACTATTTGTTCGACTAGCTTGCAGAATAATCGTTATTCTGCCCGGCATCAGCTGGTATCAGAGCTTCAGCATCTTCATGGGGTGAGATTTCATCAGTTTCCATGGCTGGTGATCGTGGTCGTGGTCGTGGTCGTCGTGGGCAGGCTCCGAAAGAGGAAGCTCCACGCCGTGATCGAAACGTTCAGGATGCGATGATTGAGGATTTACAGCGGCAGGTTGCAAAGTTAACCCAGCGTCTAACTGTGCAAATTTTTGGTGATCGTGAGATGAAAGATCATGACTCCGATTCCAGTTTCGAAAACCCGTATTACAATCCTGCTCGATTCGGGGAACACCGTGGTCGGGACGATTGTTATGGAGATCTCGGTTTCAGAGTGGATTTTCCTGAGGTGCAGCAGCTGTTAGCAGAGTTTTCTGACCTGATACCAAAGGATCTTCCTCCTGGGTTGCCGCCTGAGGTCTTTAATGTGAAACACTTGAGTCATTGTTTTGGGGATACCGATGTGGCTATTGTGAACTCGAGGACGAGTTCTTTCCAACCTGGGGCGACTGATGCAGGAGGATCCGAGTCAGATGATGCTGAGTTGTCAGATGGCAAGTGAGCTACCTAAACCGGTTTACATCGTTTAACGGGCCATGGGCTCGGATTGGGCCCTGAAGACCCCAGTCTGATTGGAAACGAGCTTTCGAGAAAAACTTAGTATTTTATACTAAGTCTTATCGTTTTTAAGCCAAAAAACAAAGTTTAGACCTTCAAATTGGCAGTTTTCAGGAAACTTTTTATTTTAGTTATTTTAATTTCAGCCTTAATTTTATTTTTCTATTTTGTTTCGACCTTATAAATAAGGTCTTAAGGTTTCGTAATCATCATTATTGTATTTTTGGAATAAATTAAAATAAAGCATTAGAGTAGTTTCTCTGTATTGTTTTAGGGTTTTTTCTTATGTTATTCCCTGTGAACTATCTGTTCGACTAGCCTGCAAAATAATCGCTATTCTGCCCGGTGTCAACTTCCCACTCTTTTTTATTGACCAAATTCTCGAGTGTGTAGCTGGTCATCCCTTTTACTGTTTTCTAGATGGCTATTCTGGTTACTATCAAATAGAAATTTTATTAGAAGACCAAGAAAATACCACATTTACTTGTCCCTTTGGCACCTATGCTTTTCATAGAATGCTATTCGGATTATGTAATGCCCCTGCTACTTTTCAATGCTGCATGATGAGTATTTTTAGAGATATGGTTGAAAATTGCATGGAGGTTTTTATGGATGACCTAACTGTTTTTGGATCTTCATTTGAAACATGCTTAATGAATTTAGAAAAAGTATTAATTCGCTGTGAGGAAAAAGAATTGGTTTTAAATTGGGAAAATTGCCATTTCATGGAACCATCCGATATTGTCTTAGGGCATATTGTCTCTTCTAAAGGAATAGAGGTTGATCAATCTAAGATTGAATTAATCTCTAAATTACCTACCCCTAAGACAATAAAGGATGTGAGATCTTTCCTTGGTCATGCTAGTTTTTATAGGAGGTTCATACAAAAATTTTCAAATATATCTAGACCACTATGTGCCCTCATAGTTAAAGATACCCCTTTTGAGTGGACTCAAGCTTGTAAAGAGGCCTTTAAAGCACTGATTGGCAAGCTTACTTCCGCACCTATAATGCAATCACCGGATTGGACTTTACCTTTTGAAATCATGTGCGATGCTAGTGACTACACTTAGGTGCTGTTCTTGGACAATGAAGGGAGGGTAAACTTTTTGTCATTTACTATGCTAGTAAGACTTTAAATAGTGCTCAAATGAATTACTCTACAACTGAAAAAGAGTTGCTAGCTGTAGTATTTGCTTTAGATAAATTTTGTGCTCATTTAATTGGTTCTCCTATCCTTATTTTTACAGATCATGCAGCCCTCAAATATCTTCTTACGAAGAAGGATGCTAAGGCACGACTAATCCGGTGGATTCTTCTCTTGCAAGAATTTGATATCACCATCAAAGATAAAAAATGAGTGGATAATGTAGTAGCTGACCATTTATCCAGGCTCACTTTTGCGGACACTCATGATGACATGCCAATCAAAGATGATTTTCCTGATGAGCAATTACTCTCCATTACTTCTCTACCATGGTTTGCTTACATCGTAAATTATTTGGCTACAGGTGAAATACCTATGGATTGGAGCGCCCGGGACAAGAGGAAATTCTTATATGAGGTACGTAATTTTTTTTGGGATAACCCCTATCTTTTCAAGTACTGCCCTGACCAAATTCTAAGGTGTTGCATCCCTAATGAAGAGATTGCGAGTGTGTTAGAATTTTGTCACTCCCAAGCTTGTGGAGGCCACTTTTCGATAAAAAAACCACTGCAAAAATTTTGTAGTGTGGATTTTATTGGCCTAACTTGTTTAGAGATGCCAACACATATTGTCACTCTTGTGAAATGTGTCAAAAGTTATGAGCTGTGTCGCGCCGAAATATGATGCCCCAGAACCTTATTTTAGTGATTGAAATCTTTGATTGTTGGGGCATCGATTTCATGGGACCCTTTTTCCCTTCCTTCGGGTACCAGTATATCATTGTAGCAATAGATTATGTATCCAAGTGGGTAGAGGCAGCAGCTTGTCGAAACAATGATAACAGAACGGTGATTAAATTCCTTAAAGAAAAGGTGTTGTCTCGATTTGGTACACCACGTGCTATAATTAGTGATCGAGGTACACATTTTTGCAACCGTTCTTTTAAAGCTTTAATGAAAAAATATGGGGTATTACATAAAATTTCTACTGCCTATCATCCTCAGACTAGTGGACAAGTGGAGCTGGCTAATAGGGAGATTAAACAAATTTTAGAAAAAAACAGTTAACCCCGATCGCAAAGATTGGTCTTTGAGACTAACTGATGTGCTTTGGGCTTACCGTACAGCCTTTAAAACTCCCTTAGGTATGTCGCCTTATCGGCTTGTTTTTGGAAAGCCTTGCCACTTACCCGTGGAGCTCGAGCATCGAGCTTATTGGGCCATCAAGTCTTTTAATTTTGATATGGGCGAAGCAGGTAAACTTTGAAAATATCAGCTGGCCGAGTTAGAAGAATTAAGAAATGATGCTTATGAAAATTCTAGAATCTATAAGGCTAAGATGAAGGTATTCCATGACAAAAACATTTTGAGGAAAACATTTAAACCCAATGATCGAGTGTTCTTATATGACTCCAGACTTCATAAGCATCTTGGAAAACTTCAGTCAAGATGGACCGGCCCTTTTATAGTAAAAAATGTTTTTGAAAATGGGGCGGTAGAAATTGAGGACACTAGAGATGGTCGGGTCTTTAAAGTAAATGGTCAACAACTTAAGATCTTAATCGATAGACATGATCCAGAAGTGGAAGACGTTCCGCTTATGGATCCGATCTACTCACCTTGACCACACAACAAAGGTACGTTTTTCTTTTTATTTTTGTTCTGTTTTTAGTTAGTTTTTATTCAATCTTAATTGTTAGTTTTTAGTTTAATTTAAATTTCTAAAAAAAAATATTGTTAGTATTTTGTTGTTTTCCAGTTTTACTTACGTATTTATTTTTCAGGGACAAATATACGAAGCAATTCAAATGGTAGTGCACAATTTTCAATTTCTGTGCACTTTTGACTACAAAGGGAGTTTCCTTATCTTTTGCTTTCACATTGAGGACAATGTTTACTTTAAGTTGGGGGTGGACGAAACATATTCCTGTTTTTCATTGAAATGCTTGGTGTCATTTTACCTTTTTGTTTGTTTTTAGCATGCTTTGTGTTAACCTTGGAGTTAATTCACATGTCGATGATATAAGCCTAATTGAGATAGCATATAGCGTTTAGAAGAAGTTAAATCTTGCTTCGCTTTGAGAATAAATTAAGTGTCAAATTTTCTTTGGTTTGAGACTCTGGGTTGTGGTAAGATTGCATTATTAGTCTAAAGCATTTGGAGAAGTTTTATGTGCGATTGTTTTGTGAATACTTTTGCGGTCTCAACAAGCTCTAGAACTTATTTGATAATCACTTGAGACAAAAATCATAGAATGCACACTACTTAGGATATGATATAGGCCATTTTTGAACCGTTTGAGCCTTTCAAACTTACCCTTGTTATATTTATCGCTAGTCACCTATTTGAGCCTTTTTCTTGAAAAGAAAAAAAAATTGAGCCTTGTTTCTTTCGATAAACCATTTACTTATCTTTATGAGCTTAAAAATATTTTATCCTTACCTTTCTTTTAAAAGAACTTAGTTATACACATTTGTTGAGAAGCACTTAAGAAGAGTAAGGGTGTAAATATGAGAAAATATTACTACCATAACCCAAGTACATTAAAAGAGATAAGTTGGGGGTTGTGGAAAAGAAAAGAAAAGAATGAAAGAGGAGGTGAATGGTCTTATGCCAAAATAAAAAAAGAAAAGAAAAAATGAATTATGGCAAAGAAAGAAGAAAAGAAAAAAAAATAGTGATTTATTGCGAGAAATGCTCGAAAAATGGTTGAAAGAGTTGGGTGTTGAAGTAAGGTTATCTTGTGCTTAAAGTGGTTGTGTTTAAATTAAGAGACTTAGTTCTTTTATTTGTTTAAACTTTCCCGTTCTTTCTTGACCTTCACCCTAGCCTAACGTTACAAGCTTATTAAAGACCTATTGATCCGATGTAGTGTGATTTTTCTACATAAGGGGAGAGTGATTTGAAAAGTAAGCCTATGGAGTTTGGTTTGTGATTGATGTCACGCAATTTATTATGTTTTTAGAGGCTAAGACTTGTATTCATGAATGTTGTGCATAAAATCGTCCAGGTGTTCGGACTAATGTATTGTGGTAAGATGGATGTTAAGAGTCGATAACGATTTTAAGGTTGACATTTGCATTATTCTTGGACTTCAGTGATATTTAATGATTCTATTTGTTGTATGTTATGCATGATTTTTGAGACAAAGATTTTTGAATCACTCTTGGTTAACACCAGCATTGCTGTATTTTGCTTCGATTTCTAAATAAATAATTCATTTCATGTTTTTTGCTTGAATTGCTAGGGACTAGCAATAAGCTAGTTGGGGGTTGTGATGAGAGTCATATAATGCATCTAAACAAAACTTAATTGTTAGCATTTTAGGGTTGATCTCGGTAGTAATCGCACTTTTACATGTTAATAACTCTAAAGTGATATTCATAAATTATTGACTTAATTCGATGCATTTTCAGGTGCTTTGAGTACAAAAGAGATGATAAAGCGATCCATGTTTAAAGCGCCAAAAGATCTTGGGTGTCGGTGCTCGTATTTGTCCAAGGTTTAGACATGTCCAAACATGATTCAAAGATGGTTAAAGTCTAAACAAAGGTTTTTGTAATAAAGTACAGTAAGTTAAAAGACTGCACACAAGTGTGTGCATCACTTTGGAGCAAGGTAATGGTAGGCACACTAGTGTGCGCACTTCTCCATACAAGCTAAAGGAATTTCACTAAATTGCCAGAATTTCCTGTACAGATCAATAATCTTTGCAGATTAAACTGTATTGATGTAGGAAGAACCAGGAGATGAGCCATATATGATTAGAAAGATCCTGAAGTCTATTTTCTGGAGAATTTTACAGTTCGTAAAAAGGAGTTTTCTAGAGAAAATTATGGCAGTTTTAGTAAATACAGGTCAGGCCTCCAGATCAGCATCCACCTAGCGCCGCGTCCCTCACTTTCCAGTGCTGCACTCTCACTTTCCAGCTCCCACTCGGTCCAAGACCAAATTAGGGCTGCACAATGACATTTTCTGGACCAAAATGCCCCTAACTACGTGTGATCTATAAATAGATGCTTAAAGAGTGTGCAGCCAACATTCATTTTCATGAAAGAAAAGAGAGAGCAAGGTTTTGGGATCCAAGTTTAGCATTCTTCCAAGTTTTCTTTGGTTGCAAATCAAGGGGAGAACATCCATATTGTTCATCCACCTTGAACTCCATGGCCAAATCAAGGGGAGAGCATCCATATTGTTCTTCCACCTTGATTTCCATGGCCAACTAATCATCTTACAAGGGAAAGAGATGAATCTTTAGGGATTTATTGTTCTTTATTTCCTGTTCTTGATTCAGTTGTACGGATTTATTGTTGAATATTGTTTATGAATTATTCATTGATTAAGTAAGAAGGATTTGAGTTCATGTGATAGATGCACTTTTTATTCTTCTTCTTTTCGATTCTCTTATTCCGATGATTGTATCCTTCTCCTCCATTGAGGTTGTTTGGATGTGATTAATTCCGGTAGATTTATCTTATTGATTGTCCATTACTGCGATATTTTCATTAAAAATATATTGTCGTTTCTTGATAATCTTTAAGATCGGTCATGTGTGCATGAACCGGAATCAATGATTAATTTATAGCAATTATATTAGAGTTATAAATGTGCTTGATTGAATATATTCTGATTGCTTGTTTGGGAGGTGAAACTTGCAATCGAGATAAAATCAATTGAATCAAGAGTGGAAATAGGGAACAAACCTAAGGAGGATTCCCGGAACCTTGTTATTTCTCATTTATATTTCATTTACATTTTCGAAATTTTTCTCACATTATCTCATTATCAAAACCCAAAAATCTTTCGTTTAACTTTTATTGTTCGTTTTAAGGTTTACACATTTTCCTTTGTACCTAACTTGTTTCCCTGTAGAATCGAAACCCCAAAGCCGTACCACAATAACCGTGTTATACTTTGGGCGTAATCAGTATGTATGAATAGCCCAAAGACAAAATACTTTTTGATTCATTCTACCTTCATTAATTTCTCTCTCTCTCTCTCTCTCTCTCTCTCTCTCTCTCTCTCTCTCTCTCTCTCTCTCTTTTATACGATTCTCTCATCATTAAAACCCTAGAAAAAATTGAGGCAAACATAAGAACTCAAGTCATATCTTAGTCAAATTTCCATCAACATATAAATTATCTAAAATTCAACGTATGTATAGAAATCACCAAAAATCAAACAAATACCACTTCACAAATCTGTAAAATTATAATCGGATTGAAGGAAAATGGTGGGGAAAGAGGATGCCTATGAGAGAGTGTTGGTTTTTGTGAGTGAAGTTGATAGCATACATAGGGAAAAATATGAAGTTATGATTCTCAATTTGGACAAGAGAGTAAAAAGAACATCATGGACAAAAGAAAGGGAAATGGTGTTTGGTTTGGTGAGAAAATGGAGAGAAAATTCTCCACGTGCCTCTCTTGGTTCTTTTAATGGCATTCTAGACTTTTCACTAGGATGAAGGTCAAAGGTAATTTGGTATTTTTTAGGGCATGTGAAAGTCACATGCAGGTAGGGCTAGACAAAAGTACCCAATAACCAAATTCAAACTAAAACCATCTCGATTATTTATATGGCAACAACTTATTGGAAGGTGCAATAAATACAATGTACCATCTACCATTTAACTATTACACACTTATATAAATACTAAAACATAAAATTTATATGTTGTTTTAAAAGAAACTATTGAAATGTTGATTGAATGAGATTGTCATGTTTTAATTTTTAAGTTGTATATTGCTTGGTTAGTTTAGATTTCTTGATTGTGCAAAAAAATAGTTTTTTTTTTATTAATCACAAAATTTTGTTAATCGAAATTTCAGTAACCTAAAGAAATGACTTAAGTTATGGTTATGGTTTTCGATAAACTGAAATTTTGGTTACTATATATTATGATTTCATTAATTGACATTGTTACCTGACCATGCCCATTTCTACATGCGATCAAATCATAAAGAACTTTATTATGATACTAATAAAGTAGTTTGTAATTAAAATCAAATCATAAAAATCCTTATGTTAGTATAATTTACCCTTTTTCCTTTGATAGCTCACACGATGAAATCGAGAAGTTCGGAGGGAAGAGTTTTGAGTTGTGGAAACTGAAGATGGAGGATCTACTCGTGGACAGGGACCTATGTATAGTGATAGTCAATGAGATGTTAAAGAGTACAATGAGCATCATAACAGCGTCTATGGTAGAGGCGGCGTCGTCGGTGGTGGTTTCGGCATCATCAACAGCGGTCATCATGGAGTGGGAAAAGCTCGATCGAAAGGCACAAAGTCTGATTCGGCTGTGCTTTGCCAATTTTGTCTTGATAAACATTTTTGGAGAGAAGACTATTAAAGAACTCTAGAAGAAGCTGGAAAGCCTTTATCAGAGTAAATCTCTTATAAACAAACTTTTTTTGCGGAAGAAGTTGTACAACCTTCATGTAAACCGAGGTTCAAACATATGAGGGGGTGAATTGGGTTTTAAAAAATTTTCCTAATTACTTTGCAAGTTTTTAAATAGTTAAATGCACAAAGCACACAAACAAGTAATATGCTTGAAAGTAAAGAGTTTAAGAAAGAGAAAATGAAAACATCGTTTATAGTGGTTCGGCAATATCGTATTCCTTCCGACTCTATGCTCACTATCTTCAAGGAGCCTCTTTGAAATAATCCACTAAAACTTTAGTCATACAGCTTCACGAGTGTTGTAAAAACCTTACAACCGATCTCATGGAAGTTAATATCTTCCTCACGGAAGTTACAATGAAGTGTTTAATCCTAAACATTCTAAGAGTTACTATAACTCTTTCCCCTTTACAATAAATGATGTTCGTTGTAAAGTAAATAGTAGAGAGATAGCAATAAGTGCTTTTACAAATGAACAATATCTCTCTTTCAAGAACAAGCTTGAAGAATGACTCAACAATAAATATTTCAAAGCTTTTGATGATTAATGAGCTATCTTGTGAATTGAATGTGTTCTCTTCTTGTTTTAAATGCTCATTGAAGTGGGTTTATATAGCCTTGAATTAATATGGCCGTTTGACACTGACTTGGTAGGTTTGGGGCATTAAATTCTCAAGTTTCGCGTCTCAAATGGTCATACTTTTTGAATTACTAGTTGATTAGGTCAAGTGAGAAATTTCACTTTTTAGGCTAAGGGAGAGTACCATTCGACTGGGTCCTAAGCACCAATCAACTGAGAACTTTCTGTCCCAGTTACCAGTCGACTAGATCCTCAACATCAGTCGACTGGGAACTTTCTGTCTCATATCCCAGTCGACTGGTATATGGACCCAATCGACTAGGTTGATTTTTAACCCCGTTTTCCTTTTTCAAAAATAGTTTTTGACTTAGAAACCTTTTGTATTTTGGTTTTGTCAAAGTCTTTTGTAAATTGAGCCACAGATTAAGCTTTTTAATTGAATATAAGAGAATTAAAATTGTTTCAATTACTTTAATGCCTATTCTAGATCTTCTATCTTGTTTTGGTGTTTGAATTGCGTTGAGTTCTTGCATCTTGTTTAGGTGCTAAATGTTTTTACTGCTTAAACATTTAGATAAAACTGTTAGTGCAATTAGAATAGTGTTTTGTCATTATTAAAATCAAATACGGGTCAACACTTCGTATGGCTGAAAGTGATTCTTTCTCTGTTCATCTACATGAGTTCAACACTTTGATAGGTCAGTTATGGTCTATCGGTGATGATGTGACAGATGACGATACGATTATTACACTACTCTGTTCACTACCTGATTCATAGGATAACTTGATAGTTGCAATTGATAGTGATACGACTGATATGTCATTTGAGAATGTCATGGCAACCTTATTGTTTGAGGAGATGAGACTGCAAGGTACAGAGAACTTGTTAAAGGAGGCCTTATCTATGAGAGGACGAACCCACGATAGAGACTACAGGTGGTCTGGTGATAAACCCAAGTTTAGGGGAAGATCAAAAAATAAGGATAAATCTGGGTTTAAGTGTTGAAAGTGTAGGAAGCCCGGACATCTAAAGAAGGATTACTGAAGTATAAGTGTGAACTCTGAAAAGCAAACAGGTGAGAGATCAGTTTTAAGAAACAAGAACCAGGATAATGATGCTGATGACTTAAATATAGCGTCCAATTTGGCTCAATCAGATAGAAGTGTTTGGATAATTGACACATGGGCATCCTTTCACATGACACCTCATAGGGACTGGTTTCATGAGTATAAAACCTTTGATGGGGGAAACATTTTATTAGGAGATAACTCTCCAGTGAAAATTATTAGTCGTGGGAAGGTGAAGTTGAAAATGAATGATAGAACGGTTAGGACACTTCTAAGCGTGATGCATATTCCGAGTCTCTGTAGGAACCTGATGTCAATCGGCAAGATGATGGATAGAGGAGTGAATTTCAGCTGTGACAAAAATTCGTGCAAGATGACTCATGGATCGCTAGTAATCACACAAGGTGTTCGGTATGGTATGTTGTACAAGTTGCTGGGAACTACAATACAAAGTCAGTGCAGTGAAGGTTTTATCTCCATGGAGGTGACTGATGATGAGGTGAAGTCCTCTATGTTGTGGCATCAGAAGCTTGGGTATATCAGTGAAAATGGACAATCTACTTTATTGTCGAAACAGATGGTGAAGGGAGTCCCAGATTGCTTCATGGGATTCGATTTCTCTGAGCATTGTCTACATGGCAAGCATAATCATGTGAGTTTTAAGTCTGCTGGCACGATGATGAAGGATATTCTGGATTTCATACATAGTGATGTATTTGGACCAGTTCCGGTCGAATCTTTTAGAAAATTTGATGATTTTTCAAGGTATGCATGGATTTACTTCATTAAGAGTACAACTGAGCATTTAATAAGTTCCGTGAGTTTAAAGCATTGGTAAAAAATCAGATGGAAAGAAAGAAAAAGGTATTGAGAACAGATAATGGAGGAGAATTTTGCTCAGACAAGTTTGAGCAATTTTATGTGGCAAGCAGCATTGCAAGATAGAAAACAACCCTATATACACCTCAACAGAATGGGGTGGCCGAGAGACTCAATCGGTCACTTATGGAGAAATCGAGGAGTATACTGAGTTGTACAGGCTTGGAGCTAGAGTTTTGGGCAGAGGCAATGGCTACAACATGTTATCTGAAGAATATGTCACCTACATTAACTTTGCAGGATCAGAAACTGTTTGAGGCACTATTTGGAAAGAAGTCGAGTTTGGCTCATATTAGGGTGTTTGGAAGTGATGCTTATATTCATATTTCAAAATAAAAAAGGAACAAACTTGACAATAAATCAGTGAAGTGCATTTTCATTGGTTACTAGGATAGAGTCAAGGGGTACAAGTTATGGAATCCAGAAAACATGAGTACAGTTTTCAGCAGAGATGTTGTGTTTAAAAAAATACAAAGGGATGTGGCGGTTGTCCAAGATGTACCAGAATAGCCAAAGCAAGTTCAGATTGATCTTAGCCCAGGAGAAAAAAAAAAAAAAAGGGAAAATACCCCATAGACTGCATCAGATATTTCATATTTTGAGTTAGTTGGGTCTAAGCACGATATTCATGCTTCTAATGTAGATGATGAGCATTCAGATGCTGGCTCGAGGGTAAAGAGCATGCTTGTCTTAAGGAGATCCACACAGGTTAGGAGGCTACCCATTAGGTATTCTCCTAGTGCTTGGAATGCATTATTTGCTTTAAATATTACTGGTGATGGTCAAGCAAAGTGAAAGAGGTGATGACCTCGGAGGATCCAAATCTGTGGAAAGATGCTATGAAAGAGGAGATGCAGGTACTAGATAAGAATGAAACATGGAGCCTTGTGAAATTACCTAGAAATAAGAAGGAAATTGGATGCAAATGGGTTTTCAAGAAGAAAACAAATGCAGATGGAATAGTAGAAAAGTACAAGGCACGTTTGGTTGCAAAGGAGTACTCACAAATAAAGGGAATTGACTATGGTGAGATATTTTCCCCAGTAGTAAAGTTGACATTTACCATATTTGTCTTATCCATGGCAACTGCTTATGATTTAGAGGTCAAGCAACTAGATGTGAATACAACTTTCCTTCACGGGGTCTTAGAGGAGGAAATTTACATGAAACAACCTGAATGCTTTGTGAGCAAAGGTAAGGAAAACTAGTTTGTAAATTGAATAAGTCTTTGTACGGACTAAAGCAGTCACCACGGATGTGGTACTAGAAGTTTGACACATATGCCATTCAGCTTGGGTTCACTCACAGCTATGCTGATCACTGCGCCTATGTGAAAAGGTTGGGGGTTGATTTTATCATTTTAACTTTGTATGTTGATGATATGCTGTTGATTGGAATAACATGAAGATTATTAGCACTGTAAAGGCATCATTGGCAAAGAAGTTTGACATGAAAGACCTAGGGCCAACAAACTTTATCTTGGGCATACAGATAAAGAGGGATCGTGAAAAGCGAAAACTGTGGCTAAGTCAGAAGAAGTACATTGAAAAAGTGTTTAAGAAATTTAACATGTCTGGCAGAAAGCCGGTAGGGACTCTTATGCCTTTGGGAACCAATTTATCTACGGAACAATGTCCGAAGATGAAGGAAGAAGCTGAAGAGATGGTGCAAGTACTGTATACTAGTGCGGTTGGAAGCTTGATGTACGCCATGGTGTGTACGAGACTAGATATTGCCCAAATAGTGGGAGTATTGAGCAGATATATGTCTAATCCTAGGAAAGAGCATTGGACTGCAATCAAGAGAGCTTTTTGATATCTTCATAGCACGTCAGAGTTTGCATTGTGTTATGGAGGTATGGGAGGTAAGAATAATCTTGATATTGTAGGATCGATTGTTGTTGACGAGGGAGGAGACATTGATAGCTGGAGATATATGTTCAATCTGTTTGGTGGGGTGGTGAGTTGGATGAGCAAGAGGCAAAGTGTTGTTGCTCTTTCATCCATAGAAGTATAGTATATGGCGAAAACTCTTGCTGGAAAGGAAGCGGTTTAGCTTCGAAGGTTGTGTGCTGAGCTTGGGTTTAAACAAGGAGCAGTGAAGGTGAAATATAACAATTAATGTGCTATTTTCTTAGCAAAGAATCTTGCATTTCATTCACAGATGAAGCAAATTGATATCCAATATCACTTCATCTAGGAAAAGATTGAAGAAAATGTGATAATCTTGGAGAAAATCGATACAACAGTGAACAATGTAGATTTCTTGACACAAGTAGTTAGTCTAGCAAAGTTTGAATAGTGTACTACTGAGATGGGTTTGAAGAAACAGAGTTCTGAGAAGTTTTCCATGTGTGTAAAGCATTTACCAAGTGGGAGATTGTTCGAGTTGGTGCATACTTCACAGGTCCAGATCTGTATAACCCCCAACAACCACGGGGTTCCGCTCTGTATATGTTTTGGGTCTAGTTTTTTTCTTGACGATTTAGGCCCATGAATAGTTGTGGTTTTATAGTAGGGCGGAAACCCTAATTAAGGCGTCTTAAGTTGTTTATAAATACTCTCTATGTACTAAGCGCACATCGTAATTAGAGATTTGTGAGGCTGATAATCGTGAAACTTCTGGGAGGACGTAGCCATATTCTGGGGTGAATCTGGGTATATTGTGTCTTATTTTCTTTCTGTTTATAATTCGTGTAATTGACAGGCCTCAAATCGTTCAATATGAGAGTTGATTCAATGTGAGGGAGAACACGTGACTATGCGGCTAAAACTAAAATTATGTTAGAAAATCAAAACCGAAAATGACTAAAGTGAATCCAAAACGAATCTAAACTGAAAAATTAATTAATAAAAATTTTCGATTTAATATCGATGGGTTTGAAATTCTATTCGGTGCAAAGATTGATCCAGAACAACTGCAGCTCTATAAGAAAAAAATTAAAAGGAAACATTAATTGGGCTATGATTAACCACTTTATTGATACAAAGAAAGAAGAAGAAATGATAGATTTTTCTAAAAATAGCAAATACCATGAAGAGAAGAGAAAGTTAATAATTACACTAGTTGACATCACCCCAGATATCCTGACCAAATAATCTGATTTTCCTCTGTACTTGAATTTTGAAAGTATTGAGTGGTTCCTCATGAATAATGACCTTGTCTTGAGCTCTGAGCTTCCTATCGGCAACAAAATGAAGCCACCCAACAGTGACAACAGCTGAACCTGTGCTCTCATTTTGCTGAATTGAGCATGGAAAGTTCCACTGTCGCCCACTGTCATCCTGGACACGCATGTATGACACCGTATGGCTTTCTTCCAAAGGTAAAGAATTGCCTAAATAACAAGTAGGAATGGTTAAGCTTCCCTCAACATCACTTTCTGTCAGCAACTTTGAGAACACTATAGCCATTATATATATATATATTTATGTAGCTGTTGCCTGCTGCAGGTACAATGGTTTAGAAATAATAGTTACAAGTACTCTCTAATAAAGTATTAAGCGATGAGAATATTAATGAAATGGTGAGATTCTTCAAAAGAATTTATAGAACACATCAGAAGCATTTGTACGTGTTTCGTGTCATAGACAGAACTATAGCCTTGCAGAGTCAGAGAAGGTTCAGTGATGGTTCCGCGAAAAAGAACAGTCAACATATATTAAACTCCCACGGGGTGCTCAAATGATAGGCTCAATTAATATTTAATTTAATTTTTAATGATTATTCGGTTAAATTAACATTTACTCATGATTAATTGCCATTTTCTTCTTCAAATGATTTTTAAATAAAAATATAAATTCAGTCGCATGCAATTTCGTGTAATAAACATAATTTATTATTATTTTTTCTCTTTAACTTTAGAGATGGTTCTTGACCAATTGACGGGTCATATGAAATTTAGAAGAACATCTGTAATAAGTAGTCAATGGTATAATTGACAAATGAAATTTAATAGTGCTGATTTCTAAATCACAATCAAAGAATTACCCCGATATTGTATAGATATTTCTGTGGCGTGCAGCTTCAACCAAGTCAATACAGACAAGTCATCTTTTTGTCTATAGACTGAACGTGAGTGCAATTCTTGGCAATAGACGGAACGTGAATTCAATATTTTAGATCCGATCGAACTTTATTAGTAAATTTAAATAATTTTATTGATAATTTTTTTCTTACTTTTATGTTAATATTCAATGAAGTTATTCAAAATAATCAATAAAATTTTGAACGGATATAAAACGATGGTTTTAGACCCGATCTAATCAAAAAAAAAAATTATACAAACAAAATAATTTATGTTATTCATACATTTTGTAATAAAACATATACTTCTATGATAAGATTGATTTTTTTTTATAATTTTTTTTAATATTAATAATTTTATTTTTACAAAAAATGTGTATTTATCATAAAATACATAAATAAAGTAAATTATTTTTTATTATGAAAGCGTCTTAAACACCACAAATTATAAGTTGATGCTACTAAGGTGGTGTTTATTTTTTTAAGTGTTAAGCGCTGAATACTGAATGAACATTTGAATTGTGATAAACTAATTAGAGGCAGTGTCTAAAATTGTCAATTATTTTTTATTTTTTTAATGGATTGAACTATAGTCACAATTTATTTAAATAATCAATTTAAAATAAAAATTAATTGAGTTAACAATACTTAAACAGTAAATAAAATTAGATAAAAACTATAAAAAAAATCACAAAAAATTAATTTAAAGACAAAAAGATGGACTCAAGCATTAGTCTGACGGCAAACAAACTTGAATGAGCATCGCCCACAATGCACATCACCCACTCAGGAACTCTCCAAATCAAACCTCATCTTTGCAACTCTCTCGTTCTAATCCAAAAGCTCAAACCCCACTAGAAAATGGTAGTATCCTGAGACTAACGTCTCTCACCACCATCTTCTCTCCTTCCACACGCCTTTAGTGAGGCATGAATAGGATAAGAGAGGAGGGCCTTGTACTCAACGGTGTGGGTTTTGAGGCCTAATCTTTGGAAGTGGGTTCACACGTAGTGGGTGGTATCTAAGGACGGCTTTTTCTCGACTAGGTGAAGATGCAGGGTGAGGGCGCTAAGGTAGGAGGATAGGGTGGCGTTGGAGGCTGAGGAGAGGAAGAGGGGGCTAAAGTGGAGGGCACTTTGGGGATTTCGAGGTAGGGGTGCAGGGTGTGGATGCTATAGGGTATAAAAGCCCAGAATGCAGAGGATGATGAGGAAGAGGAATGTGCAGAGTGGTGGTGGTGGTGATTTTGAAGTGAGGACTGTGGTGGCGGTGACTTTGGTGGTGAGTGGTTGTGACATTTTTAGAGAGAGTTTTTGTTTTTATAAAAAAAAAAAAAACTAGAGATAGAGAGAGAATGAAGAAGAATCAGTACAGATGCTTATGGGTGTGGCTGAACCGAAAAAGAGTTCGTGAGAGTTAACGGTAAAACGGAAAAAGTCTCCTAATAACTATAGAAAAATTAATTGAATAATAATTATATAAAAAATTAAAAGGTTCAATACCAAAATTACTATTTAATTTTTTCTGTAATTACTAATAAACTTTTTCAATTCTGTAATTACTATTAAAACTTTTAATAGTGGTTTTGATTTTATAAAACCAGTTTAGCGGATTTGATCCAATGCGAAAAGTACGATAGCCCATAGGTTGGTAATTGATAATCATATGGCTTGGACTTGTACATATCTTAATATTATTAAAGTGGGTTAGTAGCTAGTGTAGGCATTAGTTCAATACTGACCTGTAGATGGAATGACTCATTAGTCTAATACCGATGTATATATAAATAGACTATGTCCACTTTTTGGCTCGCAATACTTATGAGTATTCGGTTTTCTATTCATATGAGAAAGTTGTTTGTAGGAGTATTGTTGTGGGAGTACAAAAAATAAGACTGTAAAGTAATTTAAGTTTCCGTAATAATTATGGCTCAATCAGGTATATGATTTACTTATGTAATTATATGTCTTCTAAGTTTTATATATAATATTATTATTTATGTTTTTTTTGTTCTATAAAGTCATTCTTGTACGATGGTAAGTAATTAAATCCCTAATTAATTTGGTACTTATAGGTTGGAACCCTAACTATTTGAACTGTTATTTTTTAACCCAGCAGTAAACATGTTCATTAGATTTTAATATTTATATGACGGGAGATGGGATATGAAACCCATCTAGACCACCAAGGGCCAAACATATCCAAGTACAAAACACCAAAAAGTGAACAAGGGGCTGTGAAGATCAATAAACATCATTTTCGTTAGTAGCAACAGAAGATGCCTAAAAATCTGTTGCTTCGTCGGTTTCTCTGTACACAAAAGAGATCTACAACTCCTGAAAGTTTTGTGCCAGTTCAAGGCAGTCCTGGAAAAGCTGGTTCTACTGAAATTGGTAAGCATGCTTGCTGAAAAAAGCAACACTAACCAAGGAATCAAATTCAATGAGAAGATGAGATATATTTAAGGCTGAAGCAAGTAAAAGGCCTTCTCTAATAGCAAAAAGTTCAGCAACACCATTAGTTGTAAATCCCCAAAACTTGGAGAAACCTGCAACACAAATTCCAGCAGAGTTCCTGATGATTCCTCCACATACCTGCATTACCAGGACTCCCAATAGATGCTCCTTCCGGATTAAGTTTGTAGTGAAGAAAAATAATTTGTTGAGTCGTTTTATGGTGATTAGGCTGAAAATCTTGTTGCTGTCAAAGCTCCAAAGAAAAGTGTTTCATCTCGGATATGCTAAGCGTATGATTTTAAAAAATAGCATGATTTCGTGCCTTTCAAATATTCTAGAGTTGCAGCAAAGCATGCAGATGGAATTTGTTGATGACCAAAAGATTTAATATACTAAGATATTTATATAATGTTGATTGCGTAGCATCTTTAAAATGTTTTATAGTGTGTACTTCAACACTTTTTATTGTGATAAGGTGATGATCAAGCAGTGGCAAAGCTATCATCCAGTTGGTCTACGCCATGGCCCAGAGAAAAAGTTAATATCTTGATCCCATTTGTGATTTGCTCAGTAGTGTTTTCAAAGAAGTGGTGAAAACATCTCAAATTGATGGAGTATATTAGTAATTAGTTTATTTGATGATTTATGAGGTAATTATATTTTATTTTTATTTTTATTTTTGTACTTAAGAACAAGAATTTATAAAAAAAAAAAAAAAAATTATTTATATCTTATATTACGTAACATAATCAATTTATAAAATAACAAAATAATCATATAATAAAGGTATTAAATCCTTTCCTTATTTCATTATTCAGAGGATTTGACCTAACTCAAACTTAGAAGTTGATTATTATTTCAATCTACAATTGTGAAAAATATGAACGAATTGTGCACGTGCACAACCCTATGAATAATAAATGCTTAAATTTTTAATTTGTTATTTGAATCAAAGACGAAGGTTCATATTTTGGTCCTACCTAAAAGAAATTCTTGGTTTCGCCCTGTGATCAAGAATGATAGATATAAATTAATCCACTTACAAAAAAACTATTTTTTTCTTGTGGTATGATTTAAATTAGAAGCAAGTTAGACGTTTTTCTAGTGATCGATCGATGCTGTAATAAATTTCAAGTTTGCATGATCATATGCATGCAACCCCACAGAGAGAATTACAAGTTTAGAATTAAAACAAACTCATGCATTACACCGACTTAAAAACTTAAAAACTAGTACACTTATACAACTAGCGAATTAACTGCAACCAAACAGGACACAATCATGTTCACTATCTACTTATTAAATTGAGGAGACACACATACAGACACATGCCATTTGTGGATACTGGATAGAACGGCTAATTAATTATTGTTTCAGCTGATCAACTACTAGCTAGCTAGAGAGCAGTCCAAATTTCTTCACCAAGTAATCTAATTCCAAATCTCTCTGATCAAATTCTGAATTATGTTGCTCCATTAGCTTCGCCTTCCACTAGATAGAAAATGACTCTATCCCTCTCTTTCATACCCTTTGCACGAACGTATGCACGCAACCTAGCAGAGAGAACAAGTTTAGGATCATCTTCAATTTTCCTAATTTTCAAGCGAAAGCGCCGCCATTGATGGTCAATCATGTCCATATATAGCTGAAAAATCAATTTCGTAAGACCCTTCGGGTATCTCAAAAGCTCACAGGCTATGAGTTGGAACTAAAAGCCTTGTACTAATTACATCTGTGGGTGATAACTCTTTGTTGAAAAGCTCCATTGTTAAGAGACTTTTAATGATCTTAGAAATTGATCAGCTATATAATAATTATATGCCCATGAGATCAATTTACAGGCTTCACTGATCACCAGTCACATTCCAAGTGGGTCCAAAAAGCTATTTAATATATTAATTGTTGTTTAAAACTTCTAATTAATTAATGTTTCAGCACCACTACTAGCTAGCTAGAGAGGAGTCCAAATATCTTTACCAAGTAACCTGAATCCAAATCTCTCTGTTCGAATTCTGAATCACGCTGCTATGTTAGTTTCACCTTTGGCAACTAGATAGAGAATGACTCTATCCCCTCTTGTAGACCCTTTGCATGAACATATGCAATCCAACGGGTAGAAAAAACCAGTTTAGGATGATGACCATTTTTCCTAGTTTTCACTAGAAAGCAGTGCAGCTGATGATCAATCATGTCCATAGTTGAAAATTCAGTTTCGTAAGACCCTTGAGGTATCTCAAAAGCCCACAGACTATGCATGGGTATGGAGAAGCTTGTACTGACATCTGTGGCTGATAATACTATAGTGAAAATCTCCATTGTTAAGAGGCTTATATATATATATAATCAAAGATCTTAGAAATAGATCAGCTATAATAATTATATGCCAGTGAGAACATAAATTTATAGGACTTATCTCCAGACCAAAAAGCTATCTAAAAGATTCTCTTCAAGCTTTATCATAATCTAGATTCAACTTATAGATCTTTGTCTCCAACCTAGATCTTAGAAATTATTTAGTTTCATCCACTGTTTTCAGACAACTTTTTGCTAAAAAAATTTGTATCAACATATGATCGACTGCTTAAACCTTAAGTCAATATAAAATTTGTCCACATTATAGTTGGTACCATTGTTTTAAAAGGCGGGTTTCGAACGCGTCCAGAGGCGAGGTGTTATGAAAACACCTCAAAGTGTGAAAAGTTAAGCGTTTGTTTTTTTGCTTGGAGCATACGCCCGAGTGCCGGGGTGCAAAAATTACGGTTTGGATGTATATCCCGTGAAGTTTTTTTAAAAAACTTAAAATTTAGGAAAAAAATACAAGTTAAAAACTCAAACCCATGACCTAAATGAATGTCATAGGTCTTAACCACTAAACTAATATTTTTGTTGTGACATTATTACACTTCATAAATATATAATACATGTTATCTAGTTTAATAATAATTACAAACTATTTAATTAATCACTTACAGGTCACAACAATATAAAAATATAAGTTATACTTCATATAATTTATATATAAATATATATTAATATTTATAAAATTATAATTATCACATTATAGAGAGTTAATAAAATATTAAACTTTGATAATAATTAATTAATTTAAATTATTTTTATTTTATTATTTTAATTAATTAATTATTAATATTTCATTAAAATTTTAAAAAACTTACACACGTATAGATAATCAGTCATGTGTTAAAAAATTCAAAATCGTAAGACCTTCGAGACACTTCAAAAAGACTGAAAACCTTATACTAATTAACATCTGTGACTGATAATACTTTGCTGAAAAGCTCCTTCATTGTTACTGGTTTTAATGATCTTAGAAATTCATCAGCTATAATAAGTGAGCTGACAGATGTTAATTATCTTTAAGGTTCTGTTTAAGGCAGCCATCATTCTCATGATTTTCCAAAAGCGTTTCGGTGATGTGAAAGTTGCTGTCCCTTCAAATGGTTGCATTCTTGGCTCACGCATTCTTTGTCTCCAACCTTAGAAATTATTTAGTTTCATCCACTGTTTTCAGACAACTTTTTGGTAAAAAAAAAAGGTATGTATCAACATATGGTTGATTGGTCGACTGCTTAAACCTTAAGTCAATCTAAAATTTATCCACATTAAGTTGGTACCACACATTCTGTTAAGTTGAACTTTTCTGTACGGAGTACCAAAAGAATCGTTCTACTATAAAATCATGCAATGTGCCCTAAGTTCACCCTACTAGTGAAAAGTCTACAACTAGCTAAACTGTCAGTCAAATCTCTGCAAAAACAAAAGAATTATATATAGCCAACGTGCTTTGAGACGGACCCACGTTGAAAGAATTTTCAATAGATTCTAAAACGATATTTGAGCCAAATCGGCAAATATATATTACATAAGATTTGGTTGGATGGTTTTAAATTAATTTTAAGTTAGTGTTTAATTTTTAAAATTTTTAAAATATTTAATCAAATCTAATTAAATTTTATTAAATAATAATTAAAATATTAACTAATAAGTAATTTGATTTGATTTATGTAAATTAAGTTTTTAAACAATTTTAAAAAATAAATATCAACTTAAAACTGATTTTAAATCCATCCAAACATACTCATAGTGACATTATCCGATTCTCTCAATCTATAGTGAGGTATCTAAAACTAATAATTGGACTGGTAAAATCAAAACTCCATTTGGACACAATAGTACAAATTAAGGGCAATTTCGATTTGACTTACCTTTCCAAATCAAAATTTAATTCACTTATGGGTCCCTAATATACAAAACAAAAAATAAAATCTTTTTTGTTTTACCTTTTTTTAAAATTTAATTTGAGTTAGCTAAATATACTGTATAGATATTGCTGTGCCGTGCAGCCTCAACAAACTCATATTTACGTTAGTCATATATTTTGTGATAAAACATATAAATTTATAGTAAAATTGTTTTTTTAATTATTATCACAAAATTATGTGTTTTATTATAAAATATATAAATAAAGTAAATTGTTATTTTTTATGAAAGCACCTAATAAGGAACTACAATTGACTAATTATATAAGTTGAGGCTACTGAGGCTTGGTGGTTAACATATGCTAAGGTAAATTCAATCCCGATAAGTTTTCTATGGACTTTGATTCTTCATTCAATTGTATTTGCTTTGTTTGATGTGTTTAGAATATTTTTTTTTACGAGAGAGTTTTTGAAATAAAGTTTTTTTCTACCTTTTTAAAAAATGTAAATTATATCTACATCCCATAAGTTTGGATATAAATACAATTACGTATTAAAATTTTAAAAATAATAATCACGTTTCACCCCAACAAAATTAATGAAAACATTGAAAATACAATATTACCTTTCAATCATTTACAGGAGATCATCACATGAAGGTTGCATCAAAAATAAACCTAAGCTCCATAAAAATGAATTTGATTGATAGTTAATGGCAGAGTTAACCAGACAGAAGAAAACTCAAGTAAAAAAGCAAAACTCCATAGAGAATTAATAATAATGTCATACAACTAGCAAATTTACTAGCTACAACGAAGCAGGACACTCAATACTTCTTATTGAATTGAAGAGACAAACACACAACACATGCCAAAAACTAGAGAGCAGTCCAAAAACTAACTAGCGAAGTAACTGCAAACATACAGAGACATGCCATTTGTGGATAGCTAGAGAGCAGTCCAAATATCTTTACCAAATAACTTGACTCCAAATCTCTCTGCTCGAATTCCAAATCGTGCTGCTCTGTTAGCTTCGCCTTTCTCTAGATCATAGAGAATGATTCTATCCCCCTCTTGCAGATCCTTTGCTTGAACATACGCACGCCACCCCGCAGAGAAAACAGGTTTAGGATGACCACCATTTTCCCTAGTTTTCAGGCGAAACCTGTGCAATTGATGATCAGTCATGTCCATAACTGAAAAATCAATTTCGTAAGACCCATTAGGTATCTCAAAAGCCAACAAACTACGACTTGGGACTACAAACTTTGAACTAACATCTGTAACTGTTAACACTTTGCTGAAAAGCTCCGTCATTGTTAAGGGACTTTTAATGATCTTAGAAATTTATCAGCTATAATTGATCAGCTAGAAATTTATAGAAATAAGCTGACAGATGGATCCCTTCAAATCGTTAAATTTGAAGATTCTGTTTAAGCCATCATTTTCCAAAAGCGTTTCGGTGATGTGAAAGTTGCTGTCCCATCAAATGGTTGAATCTTGGCTTATGCAGTAGCTATCAAATATTATATTATGAGCTAGCAAATTTTAACTGATCCCTATGAATCTAATTAATTAGCATTTTCTTCTTCAAATGTATAAGACCGAAACTTAAATATCAAAGCCCTAATTTTTAATTTGTTTTTCATAATAGTATAAGTTTATTAATTAATCACATGCATTTTGTTAATTTCTTTCATTAATATATGGTTTATACATTACAACCATTTTTGGTGATGATTCAGCTATGTCCAAACTTCTGTTCCTACTAACTAGTGTACTATATATTTAAATAACTAATTATAATTCATTATAACATTTGTAAATTTAATTATATTTATGCATAAATTTCATAACTAATTAAGCTTTTGTGTCTCCAAAAGTGGATTTTTTTCGAGTTTAATTTGTATCCCGATTACTGAATAACTAATTATTAGTCATTAGAATATCTGTAAATTTAATTATATGTATGCATAAATTTCATAATTAATTAAGCTTGTGTCTCAAAAAGTAGATTTTTTCTAGTTTAATTTGCATCCCAATTACTGAGTAACTAATTATAATTCATTAGAATATTTGTTTGTGATTTAACGTGAAATCACATTTGGGTTTTTCAACAAAAAAACTTTTGGACTTTTCTAAAAAAGGCTTTTGGATTTGTTTATTTGACAATAATTTAGAGAGAAAGGATTTTGCGTACTTTCACAAGGATTAAGCAAGAGAAAATGAGAGAATTTTTTTAAATATTTTTTTTATTTAATTATATTTAAAATAATTTTGTTAATTAAAAAAATAATTGATAAGCTATAATAGTAATATGCCAATGATCAATTTATAGCCAGCTAGGCTTGACAGTCTGACAGATTGGGTCCAAAAAGCTATCTAAAAGATTCTCTTTAAGCAGTCATTTTTGAAGAATGATGTGAAAGTTGTTTTGTCCCCTCATCCACGGCTCATGCAACAGCTGCCCGAAAATTAAAGATTAAAGCCCCAATTTTTGATTTGTTAATTTCTTTCATTAATATATGGTTTATACATTACAACGTCCCATATTTATGTTGGATTGAGCCATATTGCTAAATGCATGGTTGGTTTTCAAAGACTTGATAAAATCGTAGACTT